>JASKDV010202587.1:0-20074 GCA_032466395.1 Aegires albopunctatus
CCCAAAGCTGCCCATTCAGTGGTTTCGGAGGAGATCGATGACATGTGTGTACCCTCTCCTCCTTTATAGTATAAGATTATTATCAACAATACAATGTGCATTATGTGCATTAGACGTGCACCGTTATGCACTGAAGCTAAATCACTATGGACATAGCCTACCACCTAATGGACACGTACAAATAACAACAATAAATGGCTAGACGTTACCTAAATCACTTTGCTCTACGGCAAATAACCACCAATCATTTGCGAAAGGCATCGATATTAAAAATGATATCCCTGTGTAACCCCCAAAGCTGTGTGTCCTTTTGACTGTAATATAATACGGTAAGCATTCCAATTAGCCGCGACATGAATTATGTTGGCAGATCTGGAGTTTCCTCACTTTCTGAGAAAAAACTAGGGATGGGTGTCGGAGGGTTGGAAATCCCATTCTGGCATAAGGACAGCAATCGACCAGACAATCAGCATAAGACTTATACAAGCAATTATTTGCAAAGCGAAAATGAGACGAGGGACAACGTTTTGAAGTACCCTGGTGCAAACATGGTTTCAAAAACATATGAGAATATAGATCTAGATCTACCTACTTCCTACAATGATTTGAAGCTTAAAAGTACCTTTCAAAGTCCCCATGTCACCGTTGGCGAGACAATAAACCCTCCTAATTTTTCACACGCCATGGGGTTTGCTCGTAGTGGACTGCGAGAATCTCTCAACAGATATGACAATGAGCTGGACAAATTAGTCGAAGCTAGGAACGAACGAGAACGTTTGAGTGTCAAGTTCGATGGATCTCCAAGAATGGTTGCAAGGTGGCCTGGACAAGGTTTTGATTTCAATCGTGATTCAAGTTCATTACAACGGCTAAGCGATATGCATTGCAACAATTCTAACTTTAGTTCGCAGCGTGAAGGCAACACAGAGTTTCCAGATTTCGGGAATGCGAAAACTAATAATGATCCATTCCAACATATTCCATGTGATATTTCTGATATCTTGAACTTTAATTCAAAACAAAGCGGTGAATCATATGGACCAGAGAAGCCTCATCGAGAAAATAATATGAATTTTTGCTGTTGCAATATTCACCGGCATTCAAGACGGTCATGCAAAAGAAACAAAGAAAAACCGATTAACCCCCTAAGCCCAGATTATTTAGACAAATTAGATGCGCACCTTGGGAACAGGATGAACACAACTCCCACGGACGATAAATGCACGCAAACTGGTATTCGTAAGAGGGAACAAGAAAGCACAACCACTGTAAAGGTCCATGGTCGGTCGACTTCGCTGGAATTACCAAGAGCAAAATTCAAACGACAAACAGTGACTCACAGACCAAGGTCGCGCTCAGTGCCGAGAAGGAATCTTAAGGAAAAAAACGTGTGCCCTTTGCACCCTCATTCGTGGCAAGGGGAGACAACGATGGGTACAGAACCGGTTCAGTCATTTCCGTTTAAGGATCAAATATTTACCAGGAGTGGCTTAAATAGAAGTAAAGCAAAGGTTAAAACACATAGACCAGTGCTAAAGAAGACTAGAGTACATAGCTATGATGCGATCAAAACAAATATTAAAGTTGATAATATTAATATTATCGACAATCCAAGGAGTAGTTTAGATAAGACCCAACGGCAGGCGTTAAAGAAGCTTTTCACTTGCATGACAAAGGATGAAGGCAAAATACTAATGGAAACCGTATCATCCATTTTGAATAACAGATTTGCCAGGAAAAATGTGGTATTTAAAGACAAAGCAGAAGTGTTAATACCTGGCCGTTGGCAGAAAACAGATGTCAATGGTCAAAGTCAGAGAGAAAAGACTCGCGATGATGATTTGTGTGAATCTTTCATCCAATCTTATTGTCGATCTAATAATTATATACCTACTGAATCTAGTTCAGAATCATACAGTTTAAATTTCACAAACTCTGAAAAATCTTCTCTTTGCTCTATGTCTCCATCCTATTCTCCTACACACAGCAGATGTGGAGAAGGGTGTTCTATTTGTCAATTAATTGATGAAGACGATAGTACCAGCAATGTGAGTCGATCTAAAGTGACAATTATGAGTCCAGATACAACAAAAACTGTAGGTAAACGAAAATCGTTTTCAAGTGATCGAAATGGTCTAGCGAATGCTGATAAAAATAAGATGGTTTTGAATGACAAGGCAATGCAAAGTAAATTGTCCTTAACAAATAAAAGCACTGCTTATCCCAAGACCGGTGCCTTCTTGGGCAATGCATTTCATCGCCCATATTATGATATATATAAATGCAATTCTGATAATAGATCAAAGCATTCTTCATTTAAACATCGGGACAGCAGAGGACAGATAAATAGTACATTATATCATGACAATTTTCATAATGGCAAGAGAGGATGTCTTCATGGTAAATTATCCAAAGCTTCCGAACCTGATAAAAGCAAAAATGTGATGTACAAAAACAACACGGAAATGAATACTGGAAAGCAAACTTCAATAGAATTAAAAGAACATCAACATTGTGTAAGAACGCCAACCCCATCTCCACCATGTCAAAAACTATGTTTACCGACAAAGCGGAGTGTTAAATCTACCGAAGAAAACCAAAGTGATAATCTTAACGCTTCTTGTTCTACTGTATCTTCCAGATGTGTTTTGAAACACAATAACTCTAAATCCGATTTAAACAGCTTGTCCTTTGACTTAACAACAAAAACATCTGAGACGTCTATAAGCCAAAAGATTGCAGAGCTAGATATTTCCATGAATTCTGACATAACTGGTAACATTGAGAACAAACAGGAAACACCGAAAAATGAACACAACAATACGTGTCTTAACGGTTCTGAAAGAAATATTGCTGGCAGAGTTGAAACATTTCAAACCCTGAAAATAATTAACAGTGACGAGAGACTGAAACAAGAAATGTTGCTCCATATAAACAGAAATACTCAAAATTTACTGGATAAGGCAAATGAAAAAATTATAAAAGTAGAAAGATTTCTAGATTCCGTCACAAACGGAAAATCTACACATTTACATGTGAAAGCTCCAGAGAACTACATCCCGAAAAGGGATGAAAATATGACAGATCCATTCATATTAGACGACACTACAAAAGAGAGAGAAATCCACAGTTCAGACATCAGCATAGACAGAATACTACGACCGGGCCAAGATCTTGTAAATTGCGGAAATCCCATAATAGTACCTACTTCAAATAAATGCATGGCCGACTCGTTAACTTTTGCAGTTTTAAACGAAAACGACTTTCAAATAAAGACTGGCCCACATGACAACCTTACCTGCGTGAGCACAAGCCATTTAAATAAAATGTCAAATCTATCACAAACCGTTTCAAGCGGTAATCATTCTACCACCAATCACTTAACTTCATCTAAATCTAAGAAACACTTTCATTCGTCTTCCTTAACTCGTAAAGAAGAGAGTGCAGTGCACAATACCAGTTCGTCATCCTCCCTGGCCACGTCCAGTTTGGATTCATCACTTTTGCCTTCAGATTCTCCAGGTTCTTATATGAAAGTAACAAAATTGGACGAGACTTTTACGTATGATAAGGACATCAGTCTTCATCGCTTAGCAGGTCTTTGCTTGACCAAGTCTATATTCACTAATAACACCTCGAAAAGTAAACATGAATTACAACGACAAAGAGAGGAAGCAAGCGACAAAAGTCAATACCCATCAATTTTAGTCAAGACATACAATGTCACTGCATCTATGCCGGTAAAGACAAGTTTCTGTACTTATGATCACGATACCCAATCAAGCATCGCTCCCAAAAATTATTCCATCGATGCATCTGATAAATCGAATTTAGACCATCACAAATCTCGTCAAAAATTGCAGACCTGGACTCCCTCAGATGTCAATCCGGAATGTAATCATACGGTTGGAGGAGGACCAGATGTCAACAAAAAGCATGACATGCGATCTAAATCATCCTCAAGAAAAATGACTCAACGATCTATCAATGGACTCACTTGTTTGAGTAGGAAGCAACAGGCCCAGAGCAAGATGTGGCATTGGCAACGAAACAAGTCCATGAAAAAGCCATTGCACTAAAGAGATGACAAACAGGTGGTGCTTCCTTTTAAAACTTAGGAAACGCAAAAGGAAGAAGACACCAAAAACGTGTTTGTTTGTTGGGGTAAGGGGGTGAGATATGTGTTATCCAGAAGACGATTTTGATATCATGGACCGCTAAAGACAATGCTGTATTTTAGTTTGATACTTATGTCCTATATGACACGTCTACATACAAAATTCTTACGTTACAATTTTGTATACGTTCCTTCGTTAGCTTCTTTTAAACTTGTACATTTTTAAAATGAAATAGACATCAATTTTCCTTTCAATAACACAACATTGTCATCCGACCCAAAGTGGTGGACTGTATGAATCGACCCAGCGTGCGAATACTTGGGGAACTTGCCTTTCAATTGGAACGTCGCATCTTGGACTATGTTTTCCGCAATGTGAGTAATAGAAATGTATTTGATTCCTACTTGTCATAAACTATAAGTTTGACATTATGGGCAAAGAGATCGTGTCTTCCTTATGAAAGTAGAAATGGGACTCTTCTTACACATCGAACCATGTTCGACTATCAGCAAGCAATGATCTCGTTGCTATATTATTTTTATTTGTATTATAACAAAGAGATTCCCAAAGTCATCTTCCAATGCTCTATGCTTTATCACAATATGTTAATCACAAAAATGTATCCAGGTTTTCTTCTTTCAATAATTTTAGTTAATAGTTTAGGAAAATCTTTAAGTACTTAGCATGCTTGCTTTAATTAAACAGCTTTATGTTGGTGGTGAGAATAATATTTCATAATATAACCATATTATGTCTTAATTTTGTTCCCCAGCTTCAGAGCCAAAACATTGCCCTGAATGATTCTAAGAAGCCTTATTCACTTTCAAATCATAGTGAATGAGAAAAACGTTTTTGAACGAATTCAATCATATAAGTTTGATTTTGCTATTGAAAATAGTATCATAGATATCTCCCCCATGCCCCAAGAAAGCTTAGTTCCAGTTTAGGCAAATTTACCCTAAGCTTCTGTACCATTATAGTATCCCGATAGTTGGATATGGGGAGGCATTTTGTTTAACAGGACTGGATGATTTGTTCTTAGTTAAGGGTTCTTCAAGACATATCATTCAAGACCTTTTCAACGCGTACAAAAACATCTCATAGGTGATATCGCATTAAAATGTGATATATTTTAACACAAAAGTACAATTCGAATTTAAAAACTAAAGTTATAGCTTGATTTTACTTCTGTAGTTACAAAAAGGTTAATGAGACAAACAAGAGACGGAGAATCAATCATAATTGATGGCACCAAGTTCTCAGCTTTTTGAAAGAATGGGTTTCTATCCTCGGCTTATTACAAGTTATATTTTTTTTTAATATCTGGCAATAAGTTAAGGCGTTGAAACAAAATAGGTCGTTGGAAAAATCTAAATTTTAGGACTTTTTAAAGACATTATAAATGTGTTTACAGAATCAGGATCTCTTGTTCATAAATTTAAGACCTGCATGAACAGCGTTTCTTTCAGCAAATTGCATTAAATGTAGTCTGTGTAGTAGAACCCCCAAACGTACATAGCCTCTTCGAAATCAAAAGCGAGAACAGAAGATCCGTTGTGTCTGCTGCCTCACGGAGCTCACGCAAGGACTCAGCCTTAAGATTATTAACTACTGATTCTAACAATTGTAAATGCAATATAAGACCCATAAGTTAAATGTTCTATTATATTTCATGTAATGCTTTGGTTTAGCCATACATTTATTACATTATTAATGATCATTTGGAGATCCAGGCCTACTACTACTACTATATGTTTCATTCTGACTCATGCAATGCTGTTTTTAGTCCCATTTGATTACGTTATGTTTGATTTTGTTCTTGAAGATATAATATATTATAAGCCTTGTTTTGCACAAACTTAATTTCAAAATTGATTAAATAAAGTACATCTTATCTTAACTTATTTTAAAAGTGTCATTTTCGTGACGTAGAATATAGAAATTATCTATATTGCACGTTATTTTCAATAATTTGGCCGGAATAATATTAATCACCATAATAATAATAATAATAGTAATAATAATAATTGCAGAAGGATTAAGAATTTTCTGGATAAATAAGTTGCAAACTTGATCCATCATGACATTTCATAATTAAACTATAGTGGCAGAATGGATCGACCTACTTTCTGTTTGAAAGAAAATAAAGATTTAGTAGAGGAAAAATGGCTACAAAAACAATCCATTATGGATGTTTAAATTTCACACACAACAGCTCTTGTTAATATTACCTATGCCGAGTCTACTATTTAGCAGTGTCAAAATAAGCTATGATAGATTAACTAAGCAAACTACTATGTAGGTACTGGGGACACCTCGGCAGAGAGGGGTGCAAGAATAGTTCCAACGTGATGCTAGCGGGTCGAAGAAGGCGAATAAATGGCAAATCTAGGTTGTGACTCCAAACACGAGTCATCTATTCATCTAGGCTAACAATTCCATCCTAGAAAAATTATCTCTGTTACGGCAGAAAATAAACTTTTCATATCTTGGAAGATGAAAGAGCCTCTGAGAAAGAGCACAATATGAAGATCAGTGGACATGCGGATAAGTGAAGCTCCGGGTGGATTCTACTGATCGGATCCTTCTACCATCGATCAGGTCTCTCAGGTTTGCGTCGTGGAACGTGCGAACCTTGTATGAGTCAGGTAAGTGTCTACAGGTCCTAAAGAGGAAGCACATACTCGGCATCACCGAGTCTCATTGGACGCAGTCCCGACAGAAACGCGTTGGAAAGGATAACAACAGATTTTGAACTCAGGACGAGAAGAAAAACCACACAGGTAAGGAGTGGCTATGATCATCAGCAAACAGGCATGGCAAACCTTTAGGGAATGGGAGCCATTTGGATCAAGAATTCTCTGGGAATCATATTCAATAAGGAACAGGAATATTAACATCAACACAGTACAAATGTATGCACAGACAAACGACGCAACCGGTGAAGAGAAGGACGAGTTCTACATTTATAATAGACTACAGAGGTTACCAGGAAAGGATGCTAACATCTTTGCGAATGCTAAGGTAGGTGAGTATCCCACCGGATATGATAACGAGCATGTGTAAGCATGGACTAGGAGTGATATATGGAAATGGAGAGAGGTTTGCTTCCTTCTGCTCTATCAATGGGCTTCAAATTAAAATAGGAATTCTTCCCCAACAAACAAATCCACAAGACCATATGGAGATCACCAGATAGGGTAACAGAGAAAAACCAAATGTACCACATCTGCTTATCAAGAAAGTTATAAAGATCACTGTATGACTAAAAGTAGCCAAGGGAGCTGATGTAGCATCGAACCACCACCTAGTTTTGGCCACCTTAAAATTCTAACTGAAAAGCTACAATTAAAGAGACCCAAGTACAATGTATGAAGTTAGCCACTTGCAATTAAGGAAGAAGGATAAGTTCTGGATTTCACTCAGGAACAGGCTTGAGCCTTTGGAACTAATAGAGAATGATGTACAAACACACTGGAAAAAGGTTAAGGAAGTTTTCACCATAACGTATGGGGAGGTACATGGGGAAAAGATACAAGAGCATATAGAATGGATAACACAGGATACTCTGGACAAGATAAAAGATAAGGAGAAGCAAGAACGCAAGGTAAACGACAACAGGAAAAGGACAGAGCTCAAAATAGCTCAGCTTGAATACACAGAGGCAAATAAAGAAGTGAAGAAAAGCATTAACAGGACAGAGAGACATACAGGAATGAGATGGCTGAGAATGCAGAGAGAGCTGAGCAGTACAGGAAGGACATTTGAGAGTTTTACATCACCGTCATGCAAATGGAGTCGTGCGGAGATATCCAGGGAAACATTCTCTTCAAGAAAGATGCGCACCTAGCAAGGTGAAAACAGCATTTTGATACTTTGTTAAATAGACCGGCACCAGAGAATCCACCAGATATCATCTCATCGGAGGAAGATCTCCCCACCAGCTGTGTACCACCCATAAAATAGAGAAAACATCAAAGACTGTAAGACAACATAACTCCAACAAAGCTGCAGAACCGGACTTTATTCCACTGAAATCCTTGAAGGTGGATCCCTTACATAAAAGGAGAAAAAGGGAATCTAAGTAATTGTAATAATTACAGGGGTAAAACATTACTCTCAAAAGGAAAAGTTTTAAACAGGAAACTACTGGAAACCTACTGGAAAGGGTCAAGAAAACCGCAGACAATTAACTCAGATTTCAGAAAACATGGCTCCTGCAAAAATCAAATAGCAAATTTGAGATTCATCATAAACCAGTCATTAGAATGGTACTCCCCTTTGCTAGTGAATTTCATTTACGAAAAGGTGTTTGATAGCATAGACAGGACGACATTATAGAAAATAATGAGGCTTATGGATACCACTACCACAGAAAATGATCAGTTTGATAAAGGTGTACCACCTGCAGAGTTTTGCTCGATTGACAGCTTACAGAGAGTTTTGAGATCAACACAGGAGTCCAACGGGATTGTTTTTTGTCACCATTCTTATTCATCTTGGCGATAGATTGGTTCATGAAAAAATGTACGGTTAGAAGAAGAAATGGAATACAGTGGACACTTTAGGAGCAGCTAGATGAAGTGGACTTCGAGAATGACATTGTCCTCCTTTCAGTGAGCACCATCTGCCGTCAAAACTACAGTGAAAGAATAGCTTTCATCCCCTATTAGACTGTATTCGTCCAAGAAAACCTAAAGTTCTCAGAGTATGCTCTTCAAATAAGGAGCCAATGAAGGTAAAGGATCAAAAATTGGGAAAAAAAGTGGACACCTTCACATATCTATGAAGTATTAGTATTGTAGATGAGATAGAGGATCAGAGGCAGACATCAAGACAAAAATATCAAAGTCAAAGACCATGATTGCATTCATCTCTTTGGGTAAGGTTTTGAAAAAGAACAATCTCAACACGGACTAGGTGCAGCCTTTTCCCACTTTTCAACTCAAATATAAAACTAAAACCAGTGTTGTATGGCTGTGAGACTTGGAAATTCACATAAAAAATTTAAAAAAACTTCAGACCTTTGGAAATACATGCCTGATGAAGATCTTGACAATCGGACGGCCAGACAGAATTCGTATTGAAGAGTTGGGGAAAGAACAGGACAGAAGATATTAATGAAGAGGTAGGAAAGAGAAAAGTGGTGGCGACTAGTCCATACGCTGAGGAAACCACCAGAAAGCATCACATGGCAAGCATTGAGATGGAATTCCCAAGGGAAGAAAGGTAGACCAAGAATAACATGGAAGAGATGTATGGAGGAAGACATGAAAAGAGGAGGTTACAGCTGGAATAGTCATGGGGAGCTTACGCGGATAGGGATGGACTGTCGTTAGTGGTCTATTCCCTGGCACAGGGTGGGAGGGCAATGATGATGATTAGGCAACCATTCTTTTCAAGAAAATGTCTGGAAATTCTGTGATCTAGCTTCCATACAAGCTTTTGTGAATGAATTTGAATTGTTCATGATGGTTTGAGAAAGCAAGTATCCTTCCTCTGGGTTCAAACAAAACAGGGTTAATTCAATCGTCACAATGGCTCTGATTCGAGTCTGATCTAATAAATACTATTGTAACAAGTACATTTTATGTACAATAGGCAAGTTGGACAAAGCCCATTGTAGATGAGAACAGATGGGTTGTCTATCAATCAGGCTCTTTTGTCCCTTCAAAGAAGGGAGGAGGTTTTGCCAGGGAGGGAGGGAGGTATATCATATAGCGGGTGGCCATCCCCCATTTGTGTGTATTACTCGACATAAAAATACTATCGGGTCACTTGTTAATAAGAGGGACCAAGTACTTTCGTATACAAAGGGCATTAGGAAAATCCTGGGTGGTCTTTGCAGTGCATTTTGGAGGGGCTTGATGGCCATCATGTCTTAGGTTTTTTATTTTTTAGTAATGGTATTTTTTCTGTAAATCATCTCTCCATTAAGTTATCTTTATCATCATATACATTGTACTTGTACTTATTATTTGAAGTGCTGCTTTTCTTCATTTGCAACCTTTTTCCCTCTTCTAAATTCTATTTCTTCTACTTCTGCTTTTATCTTTTCGCTAGCTTATCAATATCATCTTACTTCTTCCATGGGCTCTGAGATAACCTTAGTAGTTGACTGAGCCCTTAGACTCATAATAACTAACCAAAATTGTAGATGAATTTTCATGTATTTAGTCTAGTAACTAGTAACTGAAATTGGTCTAAATGGTTTTACTACCTGTAGCATCAGTATTGTACAGTGCAAGTGGCAGAAATATATTTTGTAATTTGTTTTTATATAGTGTTAAAAGGACCGCCTTAGTAAATCTATTCCCTGATGTCATATATAGATATCAATAATTACAATACAGAGGTCTTTTTTTAGTCATTGTATAAACATAAACGACAAGGACTACAGCTGCCTGATAATAACATCACTATGCATTCTTACATTACCAGGAACATTGCAAACAAAGTCGTGTGTATGGCTACACCATCAACAGTATTTCTCTCATGCTGAGCAAAGAATGCTGCAATCCATGTAATACCACAGAAGACGGCAGGGAGGAAATGGCGTGTAGACTAAGGAAAATCTTGTGTGCTTTAGGAGAATGTGGCTATAATGTTAAGGTGATCAAAAGATTTCAAGAAATCTGATACTTAAGCTGCATAAATACTAGTAAAATATCACCGACCAGAACACTGTGACAAGTGGACTTTCTCTACAAATTTGATACATAACTTCCCTCTAGAGATAATTTAAAAAGGTTCTTAGTCAACCCATCTCTTAAAAAAATAGTTAATGAAGTACCTATGACTTATAATCAATGTTTCATGCAGATAATGATAATTTAGAGCACTACAAATTGATATTGTTACGGTATAAAGTAATATATAGTTAAATAAATACATGTACATGTTATCTTAACTCCTTCTATGACTGGTCTATGTGTCCCCAGTGCCATGGTGACTTTGCCCAAGAGATCATTAACAAATATGGTGTCCTCCCTAGACCTCCAAGTCAGTGTACCATCCAGACTTTTGGACTTAATGATCCATGTGCAATCTCTTGTTTGATTAACAAGCTTAGCAAGTCACCAATGGAAACTCACAACCTGAATATACTTCTTACTTCTCTTAAATTCTTGGCTGAATGTGATGGACGATCTTTGTTTCTCTGGTAGTAGCGAAAATAAGAATTAATATTAATACCATTCATTGCTCACAAGAGAATTGCTTTTCCCCTTGCTCTTTATGTAGCAATGATATGACTATCCATTGGAAACATAATGAGAAAGATCTGCAGTTTAAAGGACCATTATTATGTAGAGAAAGCTAATGCATCACTTGAGTACAAAGCATTCCAACACAGCACTTCCTAGATGTTTGTATTTTTAATATTTTAGTTAGATATACCACTTAAATGAAACCAACACTTAACAAGGCTGAGAAAAATCGTAGAAATAAATAAAAGAAACAATGAAGACTGACATAATAGTTTAGATCCAGCAATGCCAAGTGGCAGCATGTTTATTTATTTCAACTATCTTGTAGATGAAAATAAAGAAAATATTGCAATTTTTATGACTCATATCTATATATTATATATTTCGTGTTTTGCAATTTAATTTTGACTTTCTAATTTTGCATCCTTGTTGCTTAGTGTTAGACATTTGGCATGGGGATCAAAAGGTACAAAATTTTTCCCTTATAGAAATACAATAATGCATCCTTAGGAAAGACTGGTTTCATGCAATTTCTTAACCTAAGAGTACCTGGCCATAAGTAAATAGAGTTTGAGGAAAAGAGGTTTGTAGATCAGTAATCATTAATGACATCACTTGCAGAATGGAACTCAGGAAAAGTAGACAAGGTACAAACAAAGGGAAGGAACGAAAAAAATCTATTGAAGCAGGAGGGAACTGAATCTGCAGCCTCTACAAGAGAACCGAATTGCCTTCACAAATTGGGAAGTATTCTTTGATCCAAGGCTCAGTGGCCAATTGCATCAAACAATACTTTGGTAAGATGATTCGATATCATTGCAAGTCCTGTTTACCATTTCCTCTTGCATCACTAGAGTTTTAGATTTTTTGCTTCTTCCCTTCATATGTATCTTGTCTATATTTGTTGCAGTTATTTCATAATCAAATACCTTTAATTATTACTGGCTATAATTAGAGTTGGATCTTGTCAGTTAGCAACAGGAAGTGCCTTTCTCAATTGCACATTTCTGATAATCCACAAGGAGGGATTTTTTAATAAAACTGTCAGCTGTTTCAATTGAGCTAGTCCAAAGGATACCTGACTAGTGTCCTTCTAAAGCATTTTAGTATTCAAAGTCAATGGTCACCCTATCCCACCCTTTATTAACTAATTTTAGCCTTTTTTGGCATGAAAGATGGGCCCCATAAGTGTTTCAAAACCGGTTGATTCCACATCAAAATCCAGTCACAATAAAATGCCTGAACTGAAAGTGGTAAAATTCAAAACTTCTCCACTAATATCTTTAAAATCACATAATGATTGGTCTACAACCCCCCCCCCCCTCCCCCCCTTACCCCTTCCTTTCCTGCTTGTTATATATAATATTACTTATTGCTAATTGAGAGATGGGCCCATAGGTGTTTCAAAACTGGTTGTTGCCATGCAATATTTTTGACATCCTTTATTAACTTGATTATTACGCATCTGCTTCTTCATCAATTTTTCTGAAATTTTCAGTATTCACAAAAGTTAACTTAACCTATATATCTGCAAAATGTATATCATGTACCAAAATTATTGTATGTATAACTTTTAGTCCATGGGCAAGAATATGAAAAGTAAGTTATAGAAATACGTGAAAGTGGAATATAGTTCAGAACCAAACTGTCTTGCTGTTTCAAACATTATCCCCGAATTCAATGAAAATACAAAGAAAGTATTTCACTTCCATACTAGTATAATTTGCATTTTGCGGCATAAAAGCTCATACCAAGGTACACGCTTCCGAAAAGACATTATTCCCCTTTTTAAAAGAAGGGGAATTCAATGCCTAAATTTAAATGCAATTTACAAAGGTTTGAATAATTATAAATATACTTAAAAAGTGGGAACTAAGAGGGGTCTTTTAAGTAGCATTTTTTGTGGTGGCCATCTTTAATATGCAAATAACTATGTATTGATCCAGATTGATATGGAAAGAACCAGATCCGAAAGTACAATAATTAAGGATTCCAAAAATGTCAACATATCTTAGTAATAAGGAGGAGAGTTAACTTTACATATCCTAGTACAATGACTAAAGGTTATACATACAATAATTTTGGTTCACTTTTGATATAAAATTATTCAATTTAAATCATCTTGAACACTGAGCCAATCACCACATCATTGGTGTTGCAAGCATTATGCGTAAGTCTAAAATATGAGAATTGGGACTTATGTGCAATGCTTGCTACAGCGACGACGTGCATGATACAAATAATAAGCTGCAGTAATAACAAAACTCTTCTTCAAGAAGATGTGCCATCAAGGAGATGATCTGACAGCTGATCTCTGATCCTCTCTCTGCAAAAAGATATATAGAGATATAATTTGGAATTGAAATAGACATAAAATACTTAATACAATTTCAATACAATAGGGATTAATATAGTGGATGATACAAAACAATGGAGCCTTTGACTCTCACTACACCTTTTAGATTATGAATGCATCACTTAACCAAAATTAGCAGATTTTTTGTTAGGGCAACAGATTCAACAGCAAAGGAAAATTTATTACTTTATGCCGGCAATTAAAGAAGTAAAAAGAAGATAGCAAACCAATCCCCAGAAAAGAAAAACATTGTCATAAACTGCAAATAATACCGTATCTAAAATTAATCCAGTTAAGTCCAAACAGTACTGGCAATGATGAAAAAAAAAAAAATGAATTAAAAAATATAAAAAAATTACAAATATGAGAACAATGTTCAAACATTATGTGGCCTGCTTCTTTGAATCGGAACATATGTCAAGGATAAGGGTTTAAAGATATTTATATCACAAGAAAGCTCAGGGCATGCACTTTAATTGGATGCCAAATTTGTAAAGATTGGATTTACCATTACGGACATATGGCGAGTATAAAAGAGAAAGGTCGAAAAACAAATTTGGAGAAAATGGCGATAAAAGATGGATAAGTTTTCGCGGTTTTGAGGATGGATGGATAACTAAACACAATGAAACCATTGCTTCTATTCTACCAAATTGCATCAAATTTTGTATAGACTTACTATGGGATAATATCTAACACTTAATAAAAAATCCAGAGCTATAACTTTAAAGTTAATATCACAGTTCATTGACTGTAACAACAGTCTCGAACCATTTTCAGCCAAGCCAATTTTCTATGATTTAGCTTCATTTTGGCTCCTCTCACTGCCTTCACACAAAGGCTCACTCCAACAATACATAGGTTAAATGATGTATCATGTAATAGGATAATCATAACACAATGTGTTCCAATTAAAAGATCATGCCTAAATGCAAGACTGAAGCAATCCAAATTCATCAATCTGATCACCTGTCCACTCATTTGTGTTCATCTTTAAACTTATCACCAGATGGTCATTTCAAAAACTGTGGTTAGCCGAATAGAACAAAAGGGAGTATCTTAGCTTTTTATTGAGACCTTGATGGTCCAGCTTGAGATTAAATTTAAATTTCCTCTAAAGTTCTCAAAAATTTGATCATTCGTGGTATACTGCATTGTTATTAATATTATTGTTTACTGTGTCAGCTGTGTGAGTGTGACCCGGAAATGCTCTACTGCACGGGCGCTACATCCGGAACTAGAGCTAACGGACCTGAATAAAGTCTGATTGTTTTCACTCAACTCTGGTCCTTTCTTCTTTAATCTAGATTTACCTGTCAGTCTTAGTCCTAGTCTTTTGTTGAAATCTAGAAGCTATGAAACTTGGAAGGGTATTCACATCATCACCCTGTCAAAGAACATGGTGAATTGAAATAATTTGCATTTATTGCTGGTTAGAAGAAGATGAAATGCTACACATTAAAAAAAGTTATCACAGTCAACATCATCTCGTTATCTCATTCTAATACTGTCAGGAATTCGATTCACACACAATATCAACTAGTTTGTGAATTGTATGCTAAGCTATGGTTATGACCAAAATTGATGGAATTCAAGTATGCATTTATACTCAAAAACAATTATTAACAATTTCGGCTTTTACAAAATTAAAAATACTCTTCAATTGCATTTTTTCAATCACAAAGTATCAATATCAATGTGACAAAAATGTGAAGTTAATAGGTATAAAGCATTTTTATCAATTCAAGCTCTGTATCTTTTTGGTTCCTTCAATCTGTATATCATTTAAAGAAATGAAAGAGACCAGATTACTTACAAACTTTTGAAGAGAAAGCTGACAACCATAGCACATAGAAGACAAAACTCTGTTATCTGAAATTCTGAAAGAAAATTGTCATGATCTGATTATATAGAACCGACGCAAAGTCAGAATTATCAACAATTTGATGTAAGAATGTTATTGGAAAAAAATGTACAATTTATTTTCCGTAGATTTCAATAAATAATTTTTCATAATGTCCAGTATTATTCAAACAATGATGTCTGATATTATTTAAACAATGAATAGGAGACACTTACCTGTCATCAAGAGTTAAAGAAGTTTTCTGATCACCAAATGAACTTGTTGATGAGGTAGATGGATTTGTAGTTGTTGATGTACTGCCAACATGTTCACTTGTCCCCTCTACTGTTGACAGGATCTCATTGTTTTGAAAACGAGATAACTGACTTAATTTCTGTGAGAAGTGAATAGCACTCAATGCTGATGATGCACCAACATCGGTATCCAAAGGACTCTAGAAAAAGTAATTAAATATTTCGATCAATAATAATTAATTGTGATTGCTGTGCTGGAAGATGAGTTCAAAGAAAATTCATGCTCCTTTCCAGAAGAATGACAGAAATGTCTTATCAACCAGTGACAACTAGTGAACATCAACAGAGACAGACAAGACTGGGTGATGAAAAGAGAAAGATATTAAATAGAGGATTAGATGAATGGAATGACATAGACTGAAGGCAAGAATTATTTCCACAGTCATTTCATTTGAATACCAACAAAAAAACAAATGAAATAACCAGTTAAAATAACAGAATATAATTATCCTTATCGCATCTAAAATACTATTTGGCTAAGTCTCGTAAAACACAGCCCCCTCCAGTCAAAATAGGCGTTTAAACTACTGAAAGCTTTAAGTCGAAACTTTCCATGATCATTCGTGTATGACCCGAGCATGTTTAGGACCACAATTTATCATTAGAGATCAAATGGATTAGTGCACCTATCACAGCATTTTTGTTTACAACTCAATTGACGACATGCTGTGTATGAAAGTATAATTATTCTTTGCGCCTATAATATCATGACATTGTGGCCCGGTGAATAAGGCGATGGACTCTCAAATGAACGTTGTGGGTTCACCTCCCATTTCAGTAGATTTTTTTGTGTGTTAATATTACAATCTTTCTTTTTACATTTTGGCATAACAACTTCTTATTTTGGCATTGCTATTCTTATGGCTGTGGCTCGGTAGCATTTTGAGTTTTGAATCATATTATTCCTCCGGTGGTGTATTTTGAAATTATTAAAATAGTTTGTTTTTATAAGTTCTAAGTTTGACTAGTCAACTTTCTCTATCAGATCAAAGAAGCTAAATAGGAAAAATCTTTTTAACATTTTCCCCACCTATTCATCATACTACTTTCTTCTCCCTTCCTTATTTACAATACTTAGATTTACATTTCTATTATTAAGTTGAAATGAAAATCTATTCGTGCAATGGAAGTTAAGCTTGTAAGCACATAAGAGCTGTTTATTTATTGCTGTCTTCAAACAAAAAATGTAAGTGGAATTACGCCTTCATCTTCATAAGATTTCAGATTTGATGAATATTTTCAATCACATTACTCTCAAATTCTGAAATAATAAGTCAAAATAATGAATGAATGATAAGATGAAATGCAACTCGGCATGACAGGGTCCGTTCTAGTGCCTCTCTGTGAATGTGATTGGCCTTACATGATAGTGTGAATTTTGTTGTTCTCTCCTACTGTGCATGCAGTGCTGCATAGCTCAGAATTGAAGAGTTATCCACCTCTTTGAGAAAAATTAAGTTAATAATCTCCTCTGCCTCTTGCAGATAGTATTGTATAGCTTCTAGAGTCCCATTGTTGAGTAAGGGGGGTAGGGGTGGGGCACTTAGAGGCCAAGGATTTCTGAGTCCCTTAATTGGACTTTATACATCTCTTCACTTCAATTGATATCCAACTGTGTTTTAGACAACCTATTATTTCAACAAATTGAAATTATTGAGTTTGGATGGAATGGATGGATTGTTTTGAAAAGCCATTTTGAAAAGTTTAGACCTAGGCTGCTCATTGATGAAATTTTATTTTCGCACAATTCTCAAGAATGCACACCATATAAATATTATATTCCTTCTTTCCTTATTGCCTCCATTACATGTATACTTTCATTATTGTCTTTCAATAGAATGGGTAGCCTAAACATGCTCATCATTGTCTAACTCACCCATTCATAACCATTGAAAGTCTTCTATAATGGAAGTCCAGACAGAATAGTGTCATACCAATATAAATCTGCTTTGATGTTCAATGGCGGCATGAAAAACATTGTTCCCATCAACAAATTCAGTGCTCAATTTAGTACTTTTCTATTTATCAGCTAAGCAATATAAGAGGCTTTTATGAAGATACAAATTTTGTGTATTATCCATATTATCCAAAACATTCCCTTGTCCAGTGTGAAGAGTGGCAGCAACTGTATCAAAAACAATAGACCAACAGCGCATTAGTCTCAGTGGTGTTTGACAGTGATTTGTTTAAATTTCCAAATTCAATATGAGTATTAATTGGACAAAATACAGAATGGACACCATTCAGACCTACTTGGCAGAGAGTACATTTGGTGACTCCTTGCATATTTGGTTGAAGAAGTTTCTCAGATGTCCTGTAAAAAGTAAATAACATTTTAGTTAAAGAATAAAATAAAATACTTCTAGTCACAAATTTAAAAAGTAATATCAAATGCACAGATGCAAATGTGGCTGCTCAGCTTAAGATTTAGACACCAGCGGAAAATCACAATGTTCTCCCCTTGCTGGGGGAAACTAAGTTATTAGAAACGTTTTTGTAGACAACACAGATCTCCCAATTAGTGTGTAGTTCCTCTGACACAACATTGACTAAAGTAAACACTTTGTTTAATTCTCAACGATTCCAGGATTTTCTCCTTGAAGAATGTGTTCAAACCTCACAATTTTCAACATCAAATATCTTTTAACTAAGTGCTACTAGGATGTCATACGTCCATTTGTTGAGTTCAGAAAAGTTTGAAGATTTGTTTTTCATGAATTTTTAAACTGTTGTTGGGCAGGGAGCACATATGCAAAAGGTTTAATGGTCAGAAAAACAAACAATATTTTCATAAAATCACAAACATTAATTTAATACAGAAAAAAATCTCAGTATGAGTTTAGACTCATTGTTTCTACATTAAAAGTTAGCCACAAGTCTTTTACACATAATAAAGCTAAATTCAGCTTAAAATTTCACCCTAATTCTGAAAAATATGGACAGAAACTAAGGGTAAAAACCATAGAAAATAGGCTTAATAAGAAAACGTTGAAGTTAAAAGTACTTTTCTTGGTAAATCATCTTCTTAATCATAGACAATAGGTACATAAACTATAAGAAATCTCTCCAGAATGTAACTAGAGAAATTATAAGAAAAACAAAAATAAATGTTGAAATATTTCCTTTTGTTCTACAAATCAACAATAAGTTAGCATTCCCAGGTTCCTAAGGGGGGCGTGAAATGTTGGGCAATTGACTTGGATGAGGTAGACTATTCCATTTTAATATTTATTTATGCCTAAATGACATTGATTAAATCCGATGCTAACCACAAGTAAATCCTCAATAATTTGAAGCGTCAATTCCAAGCTCATCTATGTTGTTGACTTAATAAACGTGAGAGATGTATTGTTAATTCCAAGCAAATCCCTTGAAACATCTTCCTGCAAAATACCCCTGCCAGTTTGGAAAAGACTTCGGGATGCAAACTCCACATCTCAAAGACCTTTAATAAGATCAGGTCGAAAAAGGCAATCTCGTTTGTTTTGGGCTCGACAGCAATTTCTATGAGCAATAATTCATTGATGGAGGGACATTCTTTCCACTGACAAATCATAATAATAGGAAGTGATGGACCATCTCGCTCATTATGCACTGATTAAAGAATGAAAGAACATTCCACTGAACCCAACATCTGACTAATTCAAAGCGAAGACAATGTGAGGCAGTAATCACAGACTGGCAGGAACACTCATTACTAATCTGAACCAGCATTTTGGTAGGCAGGGGGTAGCTTGGTTTTTTGAAGTATTTTTCTATTTTCAATAAATTGTGATATTCATATATTTCTTTGAAAAACAGCGTTATCAATGACCAAAATTCTGTCAAATACCTGTGCAAAGACTAACTCCTCAAGAACGAGGATTTTTTTCTGAGCCAGTGTTACATTAATAAACAAATCCAGTGTCAAAATTACCTGACGATATTGCTGACAGTTGATGGATAATCAGCTTGGAGCCCTGTCACAAATGTCTCTGTTAATTTTCCTATACTAGCTCCTTGATGGGTCTGAAATTCATAAAATGTCAACACAAATTACTTGGAATGACAATTTTCACTATCAATATTCTTAAAATAATTTTGTATACTATAGATTTCTACATAGTAATACATGAGCATAATTGTAAGTCAAAATAAAGAAAAAGCTTAGACTATTGTAATTCTTTGTATTTTGGTCTTCCAAATTGTACTATTGATAGGCTTCAAAAACTCCAAAACAAAGCTGCTAGAATTGT
>JASKDV010202599.1:0-10787 GCA_032466395.1 Aegires albopunctatus
CCCTCACTCTCTCTCACTCTCTCTCGCTCTCTCTCTCTCTCTCTCTCTCTCTCTCTCTCTCTCTCTCTCTCCCTCTCTAAACGCTAAAGTGTAGTTCATATTGTAGCCTACTTTCGCTACTTCTGATATTTGGAATCAATTTATTCCACAATCTAGCAGTGCTAGGGAAAAAAGAATGTCTTTGGTTATCATATTTAGAGACAGGGATGTTAATGTCTGACTATCTGAGTTCCTGGATGAGTTCAACTTCTTTTTGCGAATACGTGCTGAATATTTGATTGTTTCTTGTACGGCCCGATGTACCTGGATAGTATATACCCCTGAACAGAATATACCTGGGTATCTGCAATGGAAGGGTTGATTTTTACTCCATTGAATCTATTGTTTACAAATTGAATGGCAGTAAGATGAATTTATACAGACATATCGAACTTTTGTGAATTGCTCGCTAACTTCCAACCCACAAAACAAATAATTTTCCTGTAATTTATTATTTAGAGGGCTCTTTTGATTTTACGTATTGAAACTTCTCAGGAGTATTTAATTGAAAATGTAAAGTTTAGATTTCGACAAATATCGAAAAGTTGTTAGCGTTCGAAAGGTTTGTTTCTTGTCTGTATGCTCAAGTTAAGCTCGTTAAAATAATGTTCGCGAGTCTCGATACTCGATACTGACTCGATTCACCCCACTCCAGCTCTAGTATATTATTATTCTCATCATCACTGTCCTAATCTCCGAAAAACTATAGTTATTCTAAGGTCCTAATCCTTACCCGGCAAGGTCCCCTTCTTTGTATCCGACCAAGCGTATCATAAACCATCGGTTCATTAAGCTGGCGTCGTTGTCCACCTCCCGACGCTCGTTGGTTACTTTCGATAAGAATCGGGACGACCTAGCACGACGCTATTTGCTTTCTTCCCTTCATGCTATGCTTGGATTGTCTCTGTAATGACTTTTTATAGGAATGTTTTAATAAGACACCCCGCTGAATTGGATAGTGATAATAGATAGATAGGGAGAGCTTCAGATGAAAGATTTATTGGAGAATATTATAGTGGAAATGTTTGGTGAACAGCGAGAGTCGTGATACGATAACTATCGAAATAAAAAATAAAAAATTGATTGACACGGTTCATTAAAGTGGGAGTTGCCCTGTCGTAATTATTCCACTTGTTTGTCAATGAGGAACTCAGTTAATGTTTATTATTTTGTATTCGTTTATCTCATTTTTTAAATGCGTGGGCGGGAATGTGTGTGTGTGTGTTTGTGTTTGTAAAATATTATAATGTACAAGCTGAACCCCCGTTGCACGAACTGATTTTAATTTGAACTTGATAATAGAAATGTAGATCTAAATATTATTGTAAATAAGGAAGGGAGAAGAAAGTAGTATGATAAATAGGCGGGGAAAATGTTAAAAAGATTTTTCATTCTTAGCCACTTTGATCTGATAGAGAAAGATTATTATTTAAACTTAGAACTTATAAACGAACTATTAAAAAAAATAATGAAAGATACACCACCGAAGAAATATTATGATTCAAAACGTTACATAGCGACAGCCATAAGAAAAGCAATGCCAAAATAAGAAGTGGTTATGACAAAAGATTATAATACTAATTTTTTTAAAAAATCTACCTAAATAGGAGGCGAACCAAAAACGTTCATTTGAAAGTCCATCGCCTTATCCATTCGACCATAATGTCATGATATTATAGGCGCAATTATACTTTCATACACAGCATGTCGTCAATAACGTCGTAAACAAAAATGCTGTAATAGGTGCACAAAATCCATTTGATCCCTTATAATGAATTATGGTACTAAACACGCTCGGGACATATACGGACGGACTATAATATCGGAGGTCCTATGTGTATGATATACGCATGTAAAAGAACCCTTGGCTGTTTTCACGGCAGTCTAGGATAACCCTGATAATATCGCCTAAGTAGTGGACATGGGTAAAATTCAATACAACAGCAACAACAACTTATTTCGCATACAACCAAGCGACTTGATACAACTGTGAATCAAGACTTCGGCTCAGTTCAAAACTGCCGTAAGCGCCCAAGAGAAAATAAGGATATAGGCCTAACTAACTGTCGGGAGGTTCGATCTAAGGCGGCGAAGAGAGAAGAAACTTTTTTGGAAGTAAAGATTCAAATGCTTATAATATTATGGCTACCATGTTGAGAATAAATGATATTTTTTATATCTTATTTTGGTCATCACCTGTGGTAGACGTTATTAGAGCACGCTGATTTATCAAACTAAACTGAAGAATGGTAATGATATTTTATATCGATGTTTTCATTATTATACTTTTAAGTAAAGCTTTACAGAATGAGGCTAATGGCCACCTTACTCTGCAGGGGCGTCAGTGGTCCAGTGGTTAACACAGTTCGAACACTAGAAACTCAAGCGGCTCCACTCACCGACATCGGTCAGCTGGGTGACTTGGTGGGATCCTATCCCGCTAGATTCAAATTTTCTCGATTGCCGTTGGTCATTGGCGGTGTGTCCTTAGGTAAGACACTTTGTCCCATCTACCTCACTCGACTCAGGTGTGAATGAGTACCTAACCGTTAATACAGCGTTGTTCGTGTCCGAAAATCGTAATTGCGCCTAACAGGCTGCCAATCTTGTCCTAATGTGTTCTGTGTAGCTGTCGGCCAGGGGAAGTTGAAAGTCATTGTAAAGCACCTAGAGCTGAGGTTCCTTGGGTTGGGCGCTATATAAATGAGATCTTAACTTTAACTTTATTTATATATCTGTGCGTTGATTTGAGAGACGAAACAATGTCTGTTTATGATAGTTTGTCTGCATGGCATGCATCTATTGGTTTGTACCAGTATATATGAGTGTGTGAATCTGTGTTTGGTGGTGTGTACATGTAAATAATTGTCAATGAATGTTACTTACAATAGCACTTTGTACCAAATAGGACTAGATCTAGTTCCTTTGCCAATAACACAAGTATAATGTTTGAAAGAGTGAAGTTGCATGTAAAATTGTTTTCAAGAACAATGGAAAGTGAGGAGTGAAGGATGAAGAATGAAACATGAACTCTTTTGTAAAAGGGGCCTTATAAGAAAGTCCTACCATGACACAAAAAGTGCCTTGATGCAGGTATACAATGAAGAAAAAGAAAAAAAAAAGTTTAAAAAAGTCAGACATCTTGAAAGTGGAAAAACAGTTATTCAGGTAGGCTACCGCATCCTCTTTCATTTATCATAATATCTAAAGAATCCAGAGTGTAACCGTTTGATTTTAATTCTACAATTACATGTACCACAATCCCACCTTCTGTGGGTCTCATGGTCCTCAACTGTGAGGAAAGAATAGGATCAACGCCAATACTTCCCATGCGTGTTGTATGAGGCAACCAAGGTTAAATGGGAGCTTCTTCTCCCATCTCTATTGTCTTCGGTCTGTCAGACTCTTTTGTTATTGGAGGTTTTGCTGTGGTGTGGGGAGGCATAAAACCGTCGGCCATCCTCCATTGCTTAAAAATACTAATATAATGCTATCAGTATCGGGGTCACTTGCTATCTAGATAAACCGAGTACATGTACTTTTGTACACAAAGGGTGTTAGGAAAATCCTTGGTCGTCTTTGTGGTGCATGTTTTGAGGATTGATGGCCATCGTTATTTAGGTTTTTTGTTTTTGAGAGATGATGTTTTTTTTTCTGTAAATCATCTCTCCATTTAGTTATCTTTATAATTATATGTATTGTACTTATTATTTGAAGGGCTTCATCTCCTCCATGATGACTTTTTTCCACCTTCTAAAATCTATTACTTCTGTTTTTATCTTTTTACTAGCCTATCATCTTACTTTTTTCATGGGCATGAGAATCAGTTGACAGAGCCCTTAAACTCCAATTAACTAATTCATCACATGTAATATGTATTATATTCGTTGTAAAGCATCAGTCACTTATCAGCTCTTCTTGAATGAAAGGCATTAAAAAAAAGTGTTAAATACAATAAAACCTCGGTTTAACGTACTCTTAATGAACTCCGTTCGGACAACAAAAATAATACGTTGTACGGTAGCCGAGGTAGACCTATGCTGTAGCCACTGTTTCAAAGGAAAGTCATGTGATCAATGATAATTCGTTACTCTGTGATGGTACATGTACCTGCTAAATGTAAATTGACATTGACTGAATGAACTTCAACACCCTAACCATTTGGAGTAGGGTTTAGATTAAAACGTACATATTGTATGTAAAAATAAGAATTGCAGAGACTATCGTGATCAAAGACAAGTGAAATGAAAATGAAAGTCAATCACAATGTATTCTTCTCAGTCTCAAGCTACACACATACAAACCCATATACAGTTGACTTAGGTTATTTGCAATTCGATTAATCGCAACTTTTCTCAAGAAACAGAATTAATTCTATATAAAAATCACTGGTTAATTGCAACTATCTTCGGATGATCGCAACGCATTGCCTTCGATTCTTGGTCAACATTTTTCTGATTTTACACTTTTCTAGCTGATGTTTGTCTCTCTCTGCTAACAACATTGCCTAACAATCATAACGATACAATAGCTTTACATTGAATGTAGACCAAGCTTGCAGTAAAATACATGTATGCCAATGCCGTTGTCTCTTTGCAAGGTGATGCAGCCAGCCAGACTAGCGGCTGAACAAAGTCTGCCAAATTGATGAATGTTAATGAGGGTCTGTGAGTCATGAGTCCCTCGAATGTCTGGCAATCATCAACTTTTCTGAGAAGAGATTTCTATTGTTTCCTTAACCATTGACTTACCGTTCCAACATTAAAACCCCACACTGAAACTCTCTATAGATAGGATGCTTTGAGCCCCAACTGTTGCGCCTCTTAGACTATCTTGTGTTATAGCCAGTGGAAAGACTAAAAGGACCAATGCAATTGCATGTGCCTCACCTGCATAATGACCGTCTACTATAAATCCCGCCCCTTAGCCACAGCCAAGTTCCCGACTAGGCTGTCCAGTGTTAAGGGACCAATGCAATTGCATGTGCCTCACCTGCTCAATGACAATCTTTCATTCTTAGTCCCACCTCCTAGACCACCTGATGCCAACCGTCGTGTCATCATTGATTTTGATAAAAAGATCATGTTTTCTTGCCAGTGTCAGTGAGAACAAAATCTGACTGTCGCGGATCAAGGAAGGCCATAAGATTGAGTTGGTGAACTTCTTGTCATTGCTTATTGTCTTTCATATTACCGCTACCTTATTCAATGGTGCAATAAACTTAAGTCTCAGCGAATAAGACATGGTGTTCGCCTGCAGCAAAATGCCGACATCTTTAGATCTAAAAATATGAGGGGAAAATAGTATCTCATCTCATGTTGTAACAAAAGTTTCCCCGTACGATCATTTCTAAAAAGGATGGGTGATGATTGGAGATTCCTCGAAACAACAGCGAACCTTTACAACCTTCACACCGCCCATGATAATATTATGTCATAGTAAGGGGAAACAAGTAAGTTGTGATACCGTCCGTTGCATCCAAAAGTAGATTTTAGCAGAGTATGTTGTAGACAAGGTGTTTTTTTTAAAAAACAACAACTTTGGGACTCGGTACTTAGAAAAAAGTACTTTGCGGTAGAGTGTGCATTATATATCGGGTACGTTAAACTGAGGTTTTACTGCATGTCATATTTTAGTCAAATGTTATTCATTCATTCAGTATTAAAGATCCAAAGTCCATTCAACTTGAACTGATACACACATACTCACATAAAACTTTTAATCCCATTTTCAAATTCTAATATAGAACTCAAGCCAAGGCCAGTATTCTTAGTGTATGGTCAGTTAAACTTTAATTACACTAACTTAATAAAAAAAATGATGATTTCTAAGGTAATTAAAAATGAGAATCATTTATATCTACATCATGATCACTTTCCCTGATATAAAATAGATGTTGCATATTCAATCCATTTATACTGTAGAGCTAACAAGAAAACTGACAATGTTATCATATTAATAATTACGTATACATTGGTAAATGAAATCAATTATTTTTTCTTTTTTAAAGCCTGATTGGCACGGAGGATATCTCCAGGACTTGGATAGGGTCTTTGCTGGAATAAGGGTCCAGATGCTGTCACGTCTACACCTGTTTTAGCTTTACCTCTGGTATCAAGGCCTTCACTCCAACCACCCCTGATAAAAAGAGAGAGAAATTTTTTTTAAAAAAAGCAACCGAAATGAAAGAGCAAAATTTTGACAGAATGTTTATGATGAAATCTGTATTTATGTTGATATGAAAATAGATTCAGAAATAGGTCATAATTTTAGAATAAAACATTTCTTTGTGTGAGACATTGTAGGAGCAAATCAATAGAGCAATAAATTTAATTTGAGGCCTTTAAATTATGTCTAGAAAATACAATGCTTAATGTCCAAGGAGAATATTTATAAGGAGCCTTTCATTCATTCCTTCAGTTCTCTCTATGCCTTTTGGAATTTGAGACAATTTCAAGAGATCTCCACCTGGCTTTGTCCACTGTTGCTCTTGGGGTTGTCTCCAGGGAGAGACTTCTTTTCTTTGGGTCTTTCTCAACATCTTTCACCATGTCTCCTCGAGTCCTCCACAGTCGCTCTTTCCAAGTGACCTCCATCTCAGGAGTATTTTTGTGATAAATGTGTGGTGAGTGCGGTAAACATGTCCTAGTGGTCTCCATTGACATGCCCGTATGACCTCTTCAATGGATGTTATGCTTGTCCTGGCTCTCAGTTGTTCACTTGAGATGTTTGACCAGAAGTTTTGCAATGCTCAATATTTTTATGTAATCTTGTTTTGGTCTTAGTGCCTCGGCATACTCTAAGATTAAGTTTAGATTACAAAATTCTAGTCTATAAAAAGAAAAACTTTTGCATGTATCATATGGCCATCAATCGTTTAATTGCAGCCAATGACGGTCCCAAGCCCGTATATAATATACAATGCAGAGGGCAATGTTTTCACTTATTACATGCTATGCCAAAAATTTTAAGCTCATTACATGAAATTAGGCATTTTCGGTTATTCAAAAATTCACAGTTAATACAATTTTTTTTTTCAGAAACCTGACCGATTTGGATTAAGCTGATTCAAGTTCAACTGTATTTCTGCTTATTTTCTCTTGTAGTCATTTCCATAACAAGCATTTGATTTGCAGGGTGGAGTTGCCAGCCCCATGCAGAACCCTTCCTCCTTATTACAACTAGGCTTTGTACTGGCTTTATAAGGAGCCTTTAAACCTTTCACTGCGAATGAGATTCAGGGTAATCACTATTCCTCAACTAATCCTTTGCACAGAGGGTAATAAGATTTGCGCAGTGAAGAGGTTTATATAATATCAATTTTGAACACATCAATATTCCATGAGTGACATTATCTCATGCCTAAAGAAATTTTGCTTAAATATATCTGTACAAATGGAAACAGACAAGTACTCTAGTGCTTCTCAGGTGATCAAGAATAACAAGTCTTTTAACATTGCTATTTTTAAAAAGAATATGAATTTAATCCTATAAATACCGTTCTATTTCAGAGTAAGCTGCTGGGTCCATTGGATCAATGTCATCTTTTTTACTTTGACTTTGACCTGAAAAGTAAAAGAAAACAAAGTTGCTTCAATAAAATACAGTACAATTACATCTTTGAGGATAACCAATTCTACCAAAGGTCAAAGGTTGAAGATTAATTTATTTTGCAATACAAGAAGCAATTTTTATTTTCCAGAGTATGGAAGTCTAAATTGCACTATTACTACACAGAAAAAAAATCAAAATGCCTGCAGGAGCACAATTATAGTATTTGATCAGGACATACAAGGATGTGGATGGAAAGTCTATGAAGCAGACTGAACTTGTCGTGAAATACGGGGTTTCGAAAAGCACTGTCTGTGCTTATATTATCAAGACCCGACGGGCGATTTAAGAAGCAAGCTCTTCACTAGGGTATCAGACTGACAGTAAAAGAATAAAAGTAGACGAGGCTCTCTATGCGTGGTTCAAGCAAATTAGACTTTTACCAATCCTTCATCTTGAATTGAAAGGTTGTTTTCCTTGAAAATGGATAAGATAAACTGATCCCAGCGAATTTTTCTTAAGCTGATTGCACTGTAGAGGTGCATGCCTAGCATAACTGTGTAATGGGGCAGTTTGTCCTACCTCATTTCATTTTCATTATTATTATTTACATTGTTTTATAAGAATAAAGACAAATGGAATAAAAAAACATAATAGTTACCAATAATTCATTTTACAATAATTTCATCGTGCACATAAGATATTTGCCAAAATCAATTTTAGAGCAAAAAAAGTTAGTCCTATTTAGATTGGAAGTTGTTAGGCACACATATGCCCGCCTGACACTGAATTGTTCGGGGCACATATTTTCAAGTTAGTCTTGTGTTTCTTTTCACCTTGCTTGCCTTTTTTGGTAGACTTGAGGCCACTGATAGAATAACTATCAGTTATCAGCAAGATCTAGAATCTAGTTCTGGAGTCTAGATCTAGATCTAAATCTACTACATTCTAGTACTAGATATAGATCTAGATCTAGTTACAGAACTTATCACTTACTAAACTGTACTAGGCCTAAAAGATCTAGACATGTCCCCAACAGTGCAATGTTCGGTGAACGGTACACGCCCTTAACAACAGCCATTTAGATTTGTCTCAGCCAGTTTCATATGGCAGAGCACGTTTATAGATTTATTGCTTTTTATAGGGTTTTTTTTTTTAGAGATTAACCGTCCACTAACAGTTTTGTTCTACAACTTTAAATTGCTGAAATTAGATTATTTTTCTTCTGTATACTCAAAACGACAAAAAAAATATGACATGAGCATGCTGATATGTTAAACAACAACTTTTATTATAAATGTCTGACCTCTTTTCAACTCATTTTGTCTTCCCTGATTGGAAGGGATGGAACTAAATCTACTCTCTATTCTTTTATCTTGCTCCATCTCTTCTTCATCTGACAAAGATGTGTCACTGCCACTCTGGAAAAAAAAGTGAATTGGGTATGAGGAAGACATAAATAGTATTAAAAAAAATAGGGAAACTTTATCACCCTTTAAATACGATACTGATACGATGATTGTGAAAGAAAATCATGTCACACAATTTGGTGCAAGATATTTAAAAAGTGAGTACAGTTCTAGTCAGCTATAAGCAAGGTAGTCGGTCGAGGACCGAGCTATGCTTATAGCCGATGGTGCTTTAAGATGTCGACAATTTCATAGTTGCATCTCCTGGTACTGATTTTTGGGTTGCATCCCTTGATTTTAATTATGGGCTTATAGAATGTAGGCCTACTACAGTCAACCCTCTCTAACCCGAACACCTTGTTCTCGGAAATTTGTTCGGATTAGAGAATTGCCAACCAATTGCATAATCATTCAAGAGAGGGCCTCAGAACGTATAGATACAGTGCACTTCTGATATATCGACATGCAAGGGTCCAAAATTTTAAAGTCAATATACGAGAAAGTCGATATAAAAGAAATCTGTTTTTAATTTCTTTTTACGTGTATGCCTAGACTAGTAACAGTCGAATGAAACAATCGTATTCTCTGCACACCACTGGACAGTGAAAAGAACGTGGGTGGATGCTAGTCCCGCCGTGTGTTACTGGTTACGTTCCCTCTGTCAGCTTCTGGTCCTAATAATCTCCCTTCTCACATGCACGTGGGCCTACGCACTAAGTGTACAACGTTAACACCTGGCTATCAAACAATGCCAAGGAATGTTTTCTGATAAGAACAATAGGCGTTCACCCTTAGTGGTGTCTGTTGTCTAGCATTATTGGGGGATGGAGAATGGGTGTGGGAAATTGAAGCGTACTTATGTGCGATGTAGCCGTGCTTATGGACGTATAGATTATATAGCAAAAAAATCTGTCAGCCTGTGACAGCGTGCGTTTAGGCGAACCATGCTTTTGTAAGGCGTGCTTATAGCCGACCAGTACTGTATTTTAGCTTTGAGGATTTCTAATCTACAATTACATGTAATTCTTGTAATTTGCCTTTGAAAATTTCCTTTTCAAAACCTTCACTGGCTATTTATACTCACAGTCAATATACATCTTTGTGGTAATGAAATGATAAGCAATTATTCTCTTTCATAGGTGACACACATGCGATAATAATGTAATATACTCACTCCTTCACTGATAGTTTCATCTGGAAAATTTTGTGTTTCCATATTTTCTTCACCATCACTATCAAGGTTTCCCATTTTACCCATTATTCCTGAAAGAGATGAAAAAAGAAATAAATATGTCAAAGAGAACGAACAAAATAAAAAACCCAACAAAAAACAATCAACCAAACGAACAAACAAACCACCCTTACCAACAACAACAAACACCTGAAAATATGATTATGGATCCAGAGAAAACATGTTCCATTAAAAAAAATATCTTTATGTAAGGTAAAAAACAATTTTTTCATGTGATAAATGATGTAAACAAATATCTTACCTAATGCTTCAGCAGACTGTGAAATTTGTGCTTTTGGATGTGTTGGAGAAAGCCATGAAACTTCATCCGTGTGAACATTCCAGTAATAATATCTTGATCTAAAAATAAACAAATTTGAAATGAAAAAAATTCAAAATCACACCTACAGACAACTCATGCTTTTAATTTTTAAGCCAACTAAGTAAACATTGAAATAATCACGAGATACTTATCTTAGAAAAATATAGGCACACAAATTGGGTAGTGAGCTCTGCAAAATGAAACAAAACAAAACTGTGACGTTTCGGGTATGACC
>JASKDV010202621.1:0-10785 GCA_032466395.1 Aegires albopunctatus
GTCGAAGTAAAAAAATGTAGATCTAGAGAAATAAACCCCGCTGAGGTCGAAGTGCCATAAATAATGTATTTTTGATTAAATTCCTTTCGCTGAGCGCTGCAACAACTTTCTGTATTATAATCTGTCGTTTGAAACTAAAAATGGCAGCGATCTTTCACACAGTTGATTTTTAATGAATTTGTTACAATCTCCTGACTTCTGACCATGCCTACTTCGAATGCGATGCGAAATGTGAGCGAATGCCTGCCGCCAGGCCGGCCAATGCTGATTGCGCATGCGTCAATAGCCTTCACACCTCCCATGGGGGAGAATTCCAAGGTTCGCGCTCCCTATGACGCCCTGGCCGGGCCACAGTGCTTTAGATCGCGCTCTGCGCAGTCACTTCATAATTAAATGAAATAGGGGAGCCCCTATAGGCTAACTAAGCCATAAAATCAGATTATAAACATGTTATATGAGATATATAAAAAGAACCCACCCAAACAAACAAGAGAAATGAAAAACAATATTGCTAAAACTGTCAAAAAATCTTCCAAGGAATATTCATTGAAACGAACTAGAGTTTGTATGGACCAAATGATGCAATCTTGTATAATATTTGTAAGAAATTGAACCATGCTCAGACGGCAAACTAATATAAAATTAATCTTCTAAAAATTAAAAAAGAATGCTAATCAAGGGATCGATCTTTCATGTGCAACATATTAAGACATTCTCCAAACCTACTTAATAAACATCAACACCTCTACCGACATACTTGTAGGAATATCAAAATCTTACGAAGTGAGTCCTCACCTCGCCTAGACGCTTTGCCTATCCAATTTGGGTGGCACCTCGTCTAGACGCTTTTCCGCCCGGAACTTGCATGGGATTCTGCGCATGCATGACTGCGAAATTTAAAGCCGGCGATGGCGAGGCATTAGAAAGTCGAAGGCAATTCATTATTCATTCTCTCGTCCACTGCCGATTCGCAATAAAGTTGGGAAGCCTTTTTCGAGGCTGTAAATAGGTATTGTCGTGAAAGTTTCAATCGGAGTCGTAATGCATTTCTTCATTAAAATTCTCTCCTCCAACCCCCCCTTTTTTCCTCCCTCTCCGAGTGAACTGTGTAATCAAAGGTTTTCGTAGTATGAATACATGCATGTTATAGGTAATTAGATGACGAAGGTGAAACTAGGTCAAGCTACAGCTAGATCTAATCTTCGTTTAATAAGCTACAACTACAATGCATTTCAGAGTTTGTTCTATTCTTGGAACCAGAAAGAAGGAAAAAAAATTATAAATAGATCTAGGCCTAGATTTAGAATTAAGAAGAAATAAACGAGTCCGTCAAAGTGTCAGTGTCACAAAAAATAACAGTAGTCAGTAGCCTGACACTGGCAGGCTTAGGCGAGATAGCAGTCTCGCACACGAGACTCAGCGGCACTTTCCATGTAAAATCTGAGTAGCCTCGCTTTGCGTATCCGATCTAGGTGGCACCTCAGCTAGACGCTTTGCGTATCCGATCTGGGTGGCGCCTCGTCTAGGTGCTTCACCTACCTATGGCCAAAAAAAAAAGTCCAAGATCTTCCTGCAGTTATAACCATCATCAAAAGGCCCATCTATTTTGACTAAGCGAAACACTAGCATACCACAGAGAGGCTCGATGGTTTAATCGATAGCTCGAAGGGCTACCAAACGTCGAGCTGTGGGTCTCGTAGGTTGTTCATTTATCTTTTCCTTTTTGTTTGTTTTTCTTAATTGCGACTAACTTTTTTTCTTTCTAATGTGATCTTCTTTTTTTTTCCTTTATTTATATTCACTTTTAATATTTTGTACTTTTATTTATATATTTATGTATTATTGTGGCCTCCCTGTCGACCAAGCAGTGAATGGGTAGCTAGATCTATTTAGTAGAGTCGTTATGAAAAAGCAAAACTACCCCGAGAATACATGTGCCTTAAAAAAAAAAAAAAGATCTCACTCTCTGCTCAATAATGAGTTTGGGAAAACTTTACATTTTATATGCAAATTTTAAGGCTCACAGAGGAATTTTTTGTCATATATAAAAATGAAAGTTACTATACAACTACTGTCTTCTATTGAACTTTATATCACCTTTGGCTAGACTTGACACTTTAGAACTTCTTGCATTTCAAGAACATTTTAATTTTCTATCATTGTGTTATTTAACTATTGCAAGCAACGCTGCAACAGTCAGCAAGATCTAGCTGCATAGATCTAGATCAATATCAGGATCTAGACCTATTTTTCTTATTCTAGATCTCTAGATTTAAATCAAGTATTAAGCTTTAGCGCAGCAGACAGCAATTTATGTTATTCTTTGTATTCATCTGAAGTATGATTTACCTCATCACTTAACATTGGTAATACATTCACATACTCTTTTTCCTGAGCAAAGCCGGGTACCCAGCTAGTCATATACATGTCATACTACAGGTAAAATTTTAGCTCTCTTTTTAAGTTATTAGAACATTATATTCCAGAAGGTGCTTTAAAAATGTATAAAAATGGCTGGTGAAAAAGTTTGAATTCCTGGAACATTGAGAAGTATTGGACAATGAGATTTCAGATTTTATTGTAATCTCTCACTTGATCCCAAGGCCTTGTAAACCATAGATAAAGTGCCATGCCATGCTTTTTCCATTCACTACACTTTGCATCAAGTCAATAAATGACTAGGCATGGAATAGAGGTTAACTAATAAGCTGGCATAATTAAGATTCATAAAGTGACCGGAATTTAGTTCTCTTTTTTTTTTTTATTGTAAAAAGCTAAGAATCTCAAAACTCTCTTCTAATGAGTCTTTCATGTCCATAAATGACAGTCGTTCATATTACTGAAAGGTTTACCTTGTTCTTTACATGACGTATGTTCACAACACATACACATAACATCTATGTCTTTTATTTCTCTTCCATCTAGCTGTGTATTGTGGTTAAATGCTGCCAACCAGGGTGTCCAACTGACCTACAAGCAAATTTGTCTTCATGCCATTTCCCGTGACCTCACATCTTTTCCTCACGAACATCTCTTGTTACACTATGAAGGCACTTTGCCAGGTAAGATTTCCCTGCATTTCAGCTTTATTTTTTTTATTTTCTCAGTGTTGTTATTGTTTGTTCAATTACAGTAAGTGACAGTGAAAGAAATGATTATGTAGTAGAGCAATGGCAAGTGTTGATTCTGGCAAAGGCACAATTTAAGTCACACTAAGCACTCGATTCGTGGATCATTGATATTTCATGACCTCCCTTTCTTTGAATGCTTGTCCCACATTGTTTCTCAGTAAATCTACGAGAAACTTTGCTGCCATTTATGGAAAGGTTCGTACTAATGTCTATTGTATGTGATTTTCTCTTTCCATAAAGTGAAGGCTGTAAATATTGCTACCTTTTCTTGGTTTTTCGGAAAGTATGTGGAGCAGCTCTTTAATTGCTGACAAGATAATTGAATGGGTCTATCCTATAGATGTAATAATGTCTGAATATTTTGTTTCCTTTCATTAAGAACTTTACTCTGATTGGATATTTCCTTTTCACTACCCCCTATGAAATTCAGCAAGACAGAACAAATCGTCTTTGTTGGCGTTTTCAAATGAAAGGCAGTAATTACAATGGAGATTGGCCTGTAGTCTTTTATTTGAAAACAACAGTTTGTGATGTAAACCCATAGTAATTACTTGTTCAAAAGCAAGTTTGTTATCAGGCGCACAATCTTTATTCATGATCAAGATTTGAAATCTTTTAGATTTTTTTTTCTAGTTTTGTAAAATTGTAGAGAAGATAGTTAGTTTAAAGTTGTAATATAAAGGGTGATTTATTATTATATAACATTCTCTCTCACCAATATGGATTTTTTAAGGAAATATCATCTTTTTTACATTTCGTAAGTCCCATTAACACATTTAAAAATTAGGAAGTCTATTGTTTTTTAAATTGACTTATAATCGAATTCAGGGGCGAAGGGAGGCCCCTTTGGTGGGGTACGCAAAATATAATAAAGAATTGCCGGTAGGCTTATCGTAAATACGTCACCTCAGAATTGTTTTGTCCTATTACATTGATATTATATAGAAAGAATGGTCAAAACCATTTTGAGGCGACGATTAATTTATTTGATTCTTATAATATACATTGTCATGTACAACCAAATGTATGCATTGCATTCCCATCCTCCATCCCCTTTTCGTCCATTCCTTTCAATATCAATGCTTAAAACATGTGTGCATTTGTTGCTTAAAAAGAATATTAATTATGCTAGTTGCATGTGTACAATCTAACGTGTGCAAAAAAAAATTTTTTTTGGTTGCTGGATTGAGTTTGTTTCAATGATGTATCGCCTGAGTTTGACATCGTTGTTTTCTCTTTTACATTATCACATTTGCTGGGTAATTGATTCACAGTATTTTTTGTTCCAACTGTCAGTCAATTGGATGTTTTTTAGAGGCATTGTTTGTTCTGCTGCATATTGCGATGAGTTGGGGACCTTGAAAGGGTCTTAAAAAGTTCTTTGATTTTTTTCTGGCTGTCTTGTGGGAACCCTGCAATTATCAACTTTAACATGTACTGGGCATGACGGAGTGACAGAACATTTAAATCCCTGTGATAATTAATCATGGTTGACTGGGTTTGGTAACAAAACAGACAAACAACAAATCCATGTAGCATGTGCACCTTTTCCTTTGAATTTATGTTTCACAAACATAGGAATGGAGATTTTTGCCATATATGTTGATTTGTATTTCTTCTAAATAGGACAGCACGAGTGCATTTGTATGTTGTTTGGGTGTGTTCTAATATTTTTTATTAAGTCATTGCTGTTGGGGATTTTTTTTGTGTGTGTGCGTTTTTTTTAAGTCTTTTTCAAAGTTAGTCCCATATTTTTACAAGGAACTGCCTGAAGATGGAGTCTTTTGTTTTTTTAAAATTATTTCTTTTTCCTTTTTGCCCTCCAGAGAGTTCAGAGATCAATGGTCACGTCGATATTGATGCCAATCACAGCCAGTCAGATGAAGAGGATGACGATCATACAAGGGGGTTGCAAGATTTTGATGGGAGCATCACTGAAATCAGATTTGTGCCACAGAACAAAGAGTCGTGTGAGCTATTGATTTAAATTAAAGTTGTTGGTTTATCTCACTAGTTGGGTTAACAAGGATCAGATACATATAAATTGTTATAGTTTTCTTTTATGTTTTTAGGTTGGAGTTTATTTTGTATTTGTTTTTTTTTGGTAAAAGTGGCATGGTTATTGAGCAGGGATAATGGTGTAAATTAATTTCAACATCAGGTTACCAAAATTATATTTGCAGAGTTTATTTTATCCTCTTACCTGAATGATTTGGATACTGTTTTGAAAGACAATATTTGGTTTAATGAGAGATTTTAATAGACTTGAAAATATATGATGAGGATCTCAAAGATTTTATAATTTTATTTATTTTATATTATTTTTTATGTTTTGTGTTTTATTATTATCTTTACAAAATTTTGATATGATGTTCCTTATTGAATGACAGAATGGTGTATAATAGTTTCATTTAGTTTTTGATCATTTTTATATGTTGGTTTGTGTTGACACCATACTTATTATGTTTCCCATAAACTTTTTCAGTAGAGTCAATGTTTCAAGCAATGTCTGATTGTCAAGTTCTACATCCTGATGAAGATTGTCAGTTGTCAGATGAAGAAGAATTTGAAGATGCCGAAGAAGATGGTGGAGGTAAATTTATTGAAAAAAATTCAGGGTCTTGTGTACATTTCAATGGTATGATTGTATTAAATTTCATTAAAGCAACAATTAAATCTGCCTCAACAATTTCACACAATTTATAGCGGAGGTGCCTTGCAGATAATAATGATGTGATTGCATTTATAGTGAAATCCGCGAGAAGTCAACTAACTAAGCCACCACCGTACAGCGGGGATGAATAAGTGGTTTTTTATTTGATTATTGATCTCATGGCTGCCATGAAGGATCACTGTAAATCTTGTGATTTACAATATTTTGACTGAGTTGAAATAGTATTTTACTTAGGATAGATTTTCTTGCAAAGCGACTTTAAATTCAGGAGATGGATCTTGCTTTTGGTGTAGTCCTAGGGGCCTAATCAAGTCCAGATTTACTATTATTAGATTAAATCTAGAACTAGATTAACTGACAAATTCATCAGTCTTGATCTTACCCTTATAATTACCCTTAACAACCACCAGCTATCTAACACCCTAACTGTTTGGGGTTGTTGATATGTAAGTTTATCTTGGAAATAGTGTGATTTATGATATTGATAATAAGGCCATGATTAAGATTAAGGATAGTCTTTGCAATTCCATGGGCTTGTTACCAGATTCTTTGTTCTTTTCATGGTTGCTTAATTAGATACACAGTAATATTTGTTTCATATTAATTAACAGTCATAAGAGGATTAATCCCTCAATCGCATTCTTGTTTCTTTAGCTTTTTAAGGATTTTGGTATGTGTCACTCAAAAATGCCAAGCTAGGTTGGCACCTCTGATCATGTGGCAGAATTACAAGATGAAATCGTAAAAAAAAAAAAAATAAACAAAAACCCTCAAGAGAGGGAGAGGGGGCATTTATTCGGTTAGCTTGGTGTAGATTGTGTATGGCTTAAATGCTCTGCGATCATTATTTTCAAATTTGTTTGAGACATAAAAATTCAATTTCCTGCCATTATTTTAGATATGCCTCTACCTCAATATTTCAAAATCAGCTTTATTTCTTATTGTAAAGCTTCACTTATGTAGCGCCTATTGCCAAGGCCTCTTAAAGGTGATGGCTTACCATGCACACCTGATTCAAGTAATCGGGACAAAAGGTCTTACTCAAGGACTCACTATCAGTCACCTATGGCTATCGAGAAAATTTGCTGTTAGCAAGATTCAATCTCATGTAGCACATAGCACATCCAACTGGTGTTGGTTGCTGGAGTTTCTCCATTTACGACTAGACCACTACACTTTAATGACTCTTTCATCGTTCTTTCATTCCAGGTTTCCTTACAGGAGAAAATGGAGAGGCCAGTCTGTCAGCGGAGGGTCAGGCCAACCTTCAGCATATGAACATCATGTTGGAAAGAGGTCAAGGAGATAGCGATTTGGTTTCGCGTACCAGTCATATTCAAATCACCAATAGTGAGATGATAGTTTGTACCATAGTGCTTTACAGTTATTTTAATGAAATACTTAGACCCAGCATTTGACATTATTTTTTAATTGGCTCAATTTTACCTGCCAAGAGATTTGGGTGCTGGTTTTTTTTTACTTCTTTATAGTTGTTGTTTGTTGTGTTTTGTTTTTATTTTATTTTTTGTGCAATCCAATTTTGTTATACAGTAGTTTTCGCGAGAGTGTCCTCCTGCTGAAAGCCCGCTTTTGCGCCGAAACCAAATTTTTTCTATCAATTACACCACTCTTAAGTGCCCGCCCGCTAAGATGCTCTTTCGCCTACGTGCCCGCTATTTCTGGATCATGTCACTTCAAAACAATAGCAAATGTCAACCAACGCTTGATACTTTATCAGCGATCACTTTCTAAGGCTAGCAAACATGCATTATCGCTTAATTGCATGTTTAATCCCACCCTCTTTATACTATCGGCAAGGTGAGAAATCCCCATGTGCCCAAGAGGCCGACAATTTTATTGGAAAACCCAAAACAGTGCATGTGTACTTATGATGCAACTGATAATTGATCTATTACTCTTCCCCCTTCTCATACTCTCTCTCTCTCCCTCCCCTCTCTCTCTCACACACACTCTCTCTCACACACACACACTCGCCCTATCTCCTCTCTCTTTCTCTCCACCCTTCCACATATCTCTCTCTCCACCCTTCATTCCCTCTCTCTCTCTCCACCCTTCATTCCCTCTCTCCACCGTTCCCCACCCTTCCCTGTCAATATTTCTCTTTTTCTCTCCCCCCCCCTCTCTCTCTCTCTCTCTCACTCTCTCTCTCACACACATATACACACATCTCTTTTTTCCTCTCTTTCTCTACCTCACTCTCTTCACCCTTCCACGTCTCTCTCCCTCTAGCCCTCTCTATTTCACGCTCTCTCTCTCTTCACCGTTCCTCATCCTTCTTGGTTTATATTTCTCCTTTCCTTTCTTTTCCCCTCTCTCTCTCTTTCTGCCTCTCACTCTGTCTGCCTCTGGTCTCTCTTTCTCTCTCTTTGTCTGTTGTCTGTATGTATGTAGTATGTATGTATGTATTAATTTGAAGATGATAAAATAATGCTGAAAAATGAAATAAATAGCAATGAGAAAGTAATGTTTCGGAGCTTTATATACAGAGCACGAAACTCTTGAAAACTAACCCCCCCACCCCTCTGCCCCTTATAGGGTAATTTCGCCTAAACGTCCACTCTGCCTAAGTGCCCTGTTATGCTGATTCACGACTTCCGGGCAATGAGGCGATAACTACTGTATATAAATTCAAAAATCAACTATTTCTTTCATTTAATGATAAAGTGCTAATACTTAAACTAAGAATTAACCTGGCAAAAGTGAGATTTGTGCTCCGTTATGAGACGTTCGTGATATTGAAACTTTATAAATGAATAATGATTATTTCCAACTAAGACAATATTTTATGGAAAATTGAAACATTGCTACATTAATTATTTGAGCAAATTTGACAATATTTTTAGAATCATCAAATGAATGCTATAAATAATTGAAAATAATAATCCAAAAAATGAGATCGAAGTAGACTATTGACATTTTTGCTTTTTTCGATTATTTATTGAATATAAGGAATTGCTCTTAACTATCTGTATCAAATTTTATTTTTAGTTCATCACCTGAGGGACGGAAACCTAAGAGCAGCAAAGAGGACAAAAAGCAATCAAAGTCATCGAGAAATCGATCAAGTCGTAGATCACCATCTGCTGATGGCAAGGAGGATCGATATCAAAGTTCTCGTTATGACAGGAATCAGCCACGTTCAAATCATTATAGCTATAGACATCGGGATTCCAGGAGGTCACGCAGTCGCAGCCCTGAGGCTGATAAATCTTGGCGACGTTCCTCCTATAGAAGGCATTCTCCTACAACCAACTCAAGTTACAGGTCCAAATACAGAGGTCGTTCTGAATCAAGGTCTTCCAATGATGAAGATAGGAGAAAAGATAGGAGGTCTCCTCGTTCCAGAGATGATAGAAAGAATGGGTCCCGAAGGCGACAACGCTCAGAATCTGCAGAATATGGAAAAGAAGAAAGCACAAAAAGGAGGAGGAGAGGCAGTATTGCAAGTTCCTCCAGCTCTGAGGATGACGAACGTGCCAACGAAAGGTGGAAAAACATGCGAGGGTATGATATAGTTGTAGCTTAGTGACTGATCAGTCCTCTATAAATCTTCCATGCAACATTTCTCATAATTTAAAGCATGTCATGTTACGATAAAAGAGAATCTCATAGTGCTAAAGAGAGGTCCCCATATGCTATTGTGTGAATTTGTTTCATTTAATTTTTATGATTATTGGTACTGTCATTTGTGTCACAACTGCTGAAATCAAATCTCTAAGCCTGGCAGATTTGTTTACACTTATGTTCTTCACATAAAAGATTATTTTGTTAAGTTAACTCCTTTTAGAGTTAGTTTGTTCATTGTCTGGTTGTCCCTTTATAGAGTAGGATATGCATCGGTTAAGTCATCTTTCACAATTTATGTCCAGTCCCCAACAGCTACCAAAGAAGAAATCAGAAAGTCCCCCTCCTACACACTGGAAACCAGGGCAGAAATCGTTGAGGCAAAGCAGCAAACAAGACAAGTTTGTCAATTTTCTAATTTCATTTAATTTTTAATTGATATTTATTTCCTTCATCTGTTTACCACTGGTTTGTAAAAACTGATCTATCAGGATATTGTTTATGATGAGCATAATTTCTGCTTAAACTTTCATCACCTGGCAATATTTTTAATGAATATTTATTGCTGATAAAATCAGATGTTAGGCAAATTTACTTGTGATCAATTTATTATCAGATATTTATTGTTTTTAAGTTGTTGTTGTTTTTGACATACAGTGCTTAGGGAATAGGAACAAATAAAAAATTAAACTAAAGTCCATTGCTATTGAGAATTGGGAAATATCTAACATTGAATGTAGCTCCAAAAACCCATCCAAGATTAATAGTGAAATTTATATACACATCATTCATCCACTCATGCACACACATACCACGGTGGAGAATTTCCCTCTAAATCATGCGTTTAAGTTCATTGGGAGTACAGTTCTCTTCGGCTTATAACCCACCTTCTATTAGCCCACTTTTATAACCCGGTCTATCGGGCAAAGCAATTAAAAAAAACAAAAACGTTCTCTCACATTCAAACTCATTTGATTGTAAACTAGTTCTACTAGCACAGTTAATGACATCCCATTGTCTATATCAAAGCATGTCTCTCTAATGTGTTGAAAGAACAGACAATCTACGAGTCTATCAGATTTCTTATGACAGAGCTAATCACATCTTGGTCGTGTCATAGACTTATTTAAATGCCATGCACCTCCATAAGTAAGAGAACAAAGGACGAACACCACCCATGTGTGGACGGCTAGACGGATGGTCACACAGTTACACAAAATGCAGTCTCTCCCATTCAATTTGTAGCTGATGAATGACGCAAGAGAGAGAATGTAAGAGACAGTGACAAGCGTCCGAAGGCAATTAAAGAAAGGACTCATGTCATGCTTCGATAGAGATGATTCGTTATCGTCAAGTACATTGATTGGGGGATAGGCCTACGTTGTTGTTTTTTGT
>JASKDV010202632.1:0-10785 GCA_032466395.1 Aegires albopunctatus
CCTCCCCAGCAAAACCTCCTCCCTCCTCTGAGGGGACAAAACAGCCTGATAGACAGAAGATAGAGGACAGATGGGAGCAGAAGCTCCCGTTCCCTGGTCGCCTCTTACGACCCGCACATGGAGAAGCGTTGGCCCTATTCTTTGGGGGGGGGGGGGGAGGGGGAGAGAGAGAAAGAATTGACAACAGTATTGAAGAAGAGAGAAAGACAACCAAAGCTATTACCACACCAATTCACTATCATAGTATGTCACACTCAAATGTAGGCCCCCAAATAAACATTAAGATTGGAAATAAAAAAAAAACAACTTAAAAATCCACAAATAAAACAATTTAGGATAAAAAGCAAATCAAACCCCAATAAGAACGTTATTCTAAAAAAAACAACTAACAATTACCACCACAATTGGTAACACCATCAGCTTAGAAAAAAAAAAAAAAAAAAAAAAAAACTCAACAAAAAGCTGTATCGTATCATAACTATAAAAATATAACAATCGACAAATACAGGGTTCCCACAAGACAGCCAGAAAAAATATATATGGTCCCCAACTCATCGCAATGTGCACGCAGCGGAACAAATAATGCCTCTTAAAAAAACAACACCTAATTGATTGACAGTTGGAACAAAACATACTGTGAATCAAAGACCCGGGAAATTTAACAATGTAATAGAGAAAACCACGATGTCGAACTTAAGCGATACCTCATTGAAGTAAACTCGATATGGCAACCAAACAAAGAAAAACCACTCCGTACTTAAGACGACCATTTCCGTTCGTTGCTTCGGGAAATTTGTTTCCTCATGACTGTTACTTGGTTTTCCCAGACCCAAATCTTAAAATTTTAAAATTCCTGACTTTTTCCCGGCCTTAAATTTTGAAAATAAAATTCCTGTCCTTTCCCAATTTTAAGACCTTGTGGAAACTGCAAATAAAAAACTCTGATATTGACCACAAAAAGACAATGAAGAAATAAAATATGTATCTACCCACATTTGACTGAATTTGTAAAAACTGCCTCTAAAACAAAACAACAAACTGGATTGAAAGAACATATGTGAATATTGTTGACTACAAGTAATAAAAACAAAAACCAATGTGTACATTGAAATACATGAAAATAGGCACAAGAATCATATTATTTATGACAAGAGCATTAAAATTTGCGGTGAAGCGGCTGCCTAGAGTATTGTGCCTGCAAAGACTTTTTTTAACTGCCAAAAGAATTCAACAAAAAAGGAAGAACAAATAGATTTTTTTTAAAAATGTATGTAAAATTGTTACAGAAGTAAGAACAAAATTTTGACAAACCTGCTGCTTTTGTTTATTATAGATCATTATTATGACGGTGAATTTGTAAAGACAATACAAAAGACTGAAGATGATGAAAATTGTCCTCTATACTTGTATGAATGTAGTTTCTTATGTGACTAAAAACCGTTCTTTATTTCATGTCGTGGCTTTTAGCAATTAACAACTATGTGACATTCATATACATTGTTCTAAAAATGTCAACAAGCATAGTACATGGAGACTGACACTAAAAATAATAAATGGTTATTTCCAGATTGCTCAATTATTAAAAGGTTATTTATTTAGTTTATTAGAATATTATGGAACAATGCTACCGAAAGATGAAATGAATTTTTTGTAAAAATGAAGTTTGTCACAAAAGCATATCTTAATGGTTGAGAATCATCATAATATTATAAGACACGACAATACCAGCAGTAACAACTGTGAGTCATAAAAACCCCACCCAATAAACAACCAAACTTCATCACAGCCACTCTCACCCACAGAACCACCCCATATCTCTCCTTTAATCCAAATTTCATACCAAATATGCTCTCTGCCTTACTTAAAACGGGCTGTATGCTAAGTTCTCGTCAAAAATTTCAATTATTATAAAGGAATAATATTACATGCGCTAAATGAACACAATTGATTGGGACAGTGTCAGAACAATGACTGATTGATATTTTAGGCAGACATAGGATTTTGGTTGATAAACGGATATATATATATATATATTGAGAGAATTACGAAGAGGGAAACAAGTTGATATATTCATAAATTATCATACTTTTACATGGGGATAAGGGGGAATAGGGAGAAGGGTAGATGAAGGGATGTGCACTTATAATGATAACAATAGGTTGAATTACTGACCAGTGCACCATAACATAGAGAGGTAAGTTAGGAAAGTGCAAAAATATGAGAAAGATATTGATATGACAGGTAGAAGATCAGTCTCCTTCCAATAGGAGATATCACCTCTGTTCTGCCGTTTTAATCTAAAACGCAGAATATGTATCTATAAACTCACTAATATTCTGCATTTAGAATCAAAACGGCAGTGTTGTCTGAGGGAGGAGGTAAGTAAGATAAAAGTAAAAAAAAAAAATGTCAATGGAACAGAGCCTTTGTATAGCACCTTCCATTCACTTCAGGGAGGAAAGACTAGAAAAACACTGACATCTCTGCTGTTTTAATCCAAAACGCAGAATATGTCTCTTTATACTCACTAACATTCTGCGTTTTGGATTAAAACGGCAGATCTCCAAAAGTGATGTAATGTAATCAGGGATATAAGATGTTACAGAGCTCAGTTCAAAGAAAGACACACCCACCCACAACTGAGCTTTGAAAATGCACATTAGTTTTCAATTGGTATGGTACGAACGGGCTGAAAGAATATATAGAAATATCATGGCCTGAGATAACAGTAATGATAATAATATGGCCAGAGAAAAAAAGGAGGGAGGGAGAAAGAGAGAGAGAAAGGAGTAGACATAACAGTAAACAAGAGCATTTCAGTAGCGGTAACAGCAATCTTGACAAGAATATTGCAGCAAATCCATTCAGCCAAGGACCATCACAGTTTCAAAGATGGTAGCAGCAACATTGACTTCTGATAGGCACTGTGCTGACAACTTTTTCTTGATAATTCCAATGATGACGACAGCAATTTTTAAAAAATCCAGAAGTATTCATAAGTTGATACCATCATCATTCTCAAAAAGTCCTAGAGAAGACAAAAGGAATTTTAAATTGAACATACAATAAATATGATCCAGAGAAAGTAATGGTGATAATGGTGATATTAATTATGATAACAATAACCAAATACATTCTTATTAACGTAGGAGGCAAATAAAGCCCTATTTTAATTTGACTAAAGCATTGAAACTGACACCATAAAAAATAATCTGACGTGCAATCAAAATTTTGAAATAATATATTAAGGTGAGAACATCTTTAGCAATAGATATAATATGCCTATACATGCATATTTGTTCATTTTAATGTTTCTATTAAAATCTTGATCATGTGTCGGTAAAGAAGTCCATTCACACCGTAGCTAGCATAATCTACTTTCACTCTGACTTAGTTTAGAATCATTGTTACGGATATTTTCATAGTCCTTGTCTAAATCATTGCAAGCAACTTTGCAAAGGGTCAGCTATTAATAATAATAATAACAACAATAAATAATATTCAATAAAAATACCAAAATACACATGATCTTTTTACCAACCCTCTCCCCCTCACTCCATATCATTGTTTATTAAAGTGATACAAAAATATGATCAGCAATGATAAGGCAATACATATTCCAGAATTTTAAGAATCATACAGAAGCAACGGTCCTGAACAAAATTGGTTTATGAAGTAAGAATGGTAGATATGATTATATCTCAAGATTTTATGAGATGAAAAGACCATGGCAAATGGACACTATGACATGAGTGAGAAAAAGCAAAAATGAAAATGTAAACGCTTCTCTTCCCACCTTTTTAAAAATAGTTGTTTAGCATTGATCTATTCATCTAGGTTCTCGGCAGGCTCTTACTGAGGCAACGGGGTTTTTTCACCTGAAAATGGTCTGAAAAAAAACAAAACAATAATTAAAAATCTCAATCAGAATAAAAAGTTCTCAATGGCAGCAATTTGCAAGACATCACAAATCTTTGGAATATTTATATTTACAACTCTGGGTGGTTTATGAAGCTTAGCCTCTATTTCCCAAAATCATTTACAACATTTTCATCTTTCCCTTTACACAACCGACCTGGAAATAATACTAAAGAGATTAATATAAAAGTCAGAGAAATAACAGAACAATATGTTAAAAGCAATTTGGACGGAAGGGACCAGTGGCCATTTCTTTCTTTGTGAAAGGGTCGATCAGCCACGCGTTGTCTCGTGAGCCGGTGAACACACAGGCACCGTTTGGATAACATGCGTGTCAAACATTGAGTAGCATAAACACACACTAATAATAATAAAACACATAATATTATGCGGGCTATGACACGCGCAGGTAAGAGACGCTGAGATAGAACATAGCCTAGCGTAGCTTACGTTCATTATCAAGTCAGCAATCCTAACGGGGCCGGTTCTCTGTCCTACTTTCTCATCCTTTATCCAGGTTGCTCCTATTTCCCTTCCCGTTTTGAGGCCTAGCCTATACGATGCGGGCCCACAACCGGCACACGATATCTAGATCTATATTATTCCAGGCCTAGACCAATTATCACTAGATACGGTACCAATAACATGATCTGCTTATCGAATCCTTCAATAAAACGGTGGGTAAAAATGCAAAATTAGAACCCAAAATATAGACAACCCAGGCCCGACATAATAGTCACGTTGCCGTAAAGCTAACCCGCACTGATCAAAAACATCTCCCACTCATTAAAGCAACCCATAAATAGATAGGCCACTTGACATGAAAATAGACATATATTGACAATGTAGGTCTAATGTTATGTTGTGGAGGAAAGGGCTTTTGAGTTCTAACTATACCGACAATATTGATCTATACAAACACGGGATAACTATTTATAAAAAAAGAAAAGAAAGCAAGAAATAACATAATTTTCTCTCCCACTCGCATCGCTCTTTATGGCACTGTTCACAGTTCACACACACAATCGAAACTGATTCATCACATTCTACACACAAAGGCACTCACACGCATGTTTCAAGTCGTAACAGTTCACACACAAAAATGCACACGAGAATCCTGATCGATGACCAGGATCAGAACAAAGAACGACTGCTGGTGTCAACACAACGCTAAGCTACTGTGGATCATAGGCCTGGATGGAATGGTGAGGACAAAAAGAACGAATACAAAGCTTTCTACATAAAGGCCTATAGGAACTCAGCCTAAAAAAGGACCAAATTTAGATCTCTAGATCTATAACAATTTATAAAGGTCTACAATCTAAAATCTAGATCCAGATAGATCTAGATTCTAGATCTAGATCTAAATCTAGATCTATGTAGGCCTATATCAGCATCAATTAAAAATAGAATCATTAAAAAATATCATTTCTAATAAATAGATCTGTAGGCTAATTCTCATTTTTATTACTATAAGATGCTTCATTTGCCTTGAATCTGAATACACAACTAAAAGATAAGGTGACTTTCTAGTCTGTATCTTGGCTCATAGCAGACTCACAGGTTTTATATCAATTAGGCCTATCCCCCAACCATTACACACTAGATCTAACTCTTTTTACACTTGGATGCAATGAGGAAAATACATCCCCTAGGCCTATGTGTAAACAAACTCCAAAGATCTATACTATTATATCTAGATCTAGATAATCTAGCCCATTAGGCTAATCAAAACAAAGGCCTAGATCTAGATCTATATGCAAGCTATCCAGCCTAGATCTAGATCTAGATCTAGAATCTAGATATCTAGATCTAGCTGCCAATTTTTCAGAGACCAATAGGGTACAACCATAGGAATGCCCAATCCCTTGTGTCCTGTGTCCCCCACCCCCTCCCTCTCAAATTCCATCCCTGCTCCCTAAGGTTGTAGGTCTAGATCTAGGCCTGTCTACTAAGAAATTTTTAACCAAATTAAATTCACTTGCTTTTCAATTTAGTTTGGGATTGTCAAATTACATATCTAGACTAGATTCTAGATCTAGATCTAGAAGATAGATTTAGATCTACTAGAAGATTTCTACTCAGAATGATTTTATCATACTGGTTAAAACAGCAAGCCCTTATCTCAATTGCATGGTGTTAAGACCAGATATCATAATCTGTTATAGATTTAAATATATCTAGAATCTAGATATCTAGATCTAGATCTAGCATCAATGGCTGTTTCACACAAAAACTAGCCTATTTCATAGATTGGAGATCACAAAGATCTCTAGAATCTAACATAAAAAATAAAATAAAATAAGAGTGCTTACCATGAAGAGTTTGCTGCCTTAAGCTGCTGTAAGTAAGTCCAATTGAATTATTGGACACATTTTGAGATCTACATCCTACATTGGAACACATAAGTGATGAATTAGAAGATGATGTTGATGATGATGAAAGTTCTGAATCTGACTTTGGTAGATCTGATGGCAAAGAAGAACGCAAAGACTTTGGCGTGTTAAACAATGATTCTCCCTCTTCAATGACTCTTTCCTGAAATGTGTGCATGTCATTAATGTTTGTATTTTCTTCGTCATCTTCTGGTTGCCCTCGTTTTTTGGGTCGATGGGAAATGTGATGACGATAATATGGAGCACTGGACGAACGTTCGCGGCGAGGGCTGTGGACCGGTCTAGACTTGCTGTGAGCATAATGTTTTAGATAAAAACTAGGGGTATCTTCCTCACTTTTAACAGCACTCCAGCCATATTTGCTGTTTTCAACAGGAATACCGTGTAATGGATCAAAACCCCATCGAGAGATAAAACGTTGCCTTGCAGCTTCTTCGTCGAAGCGATTTTCCTGGGTCAGAAAATCCTCGGTTTGTTTTTCCGGAGTCGGGGTTCCAAACAAATTTCTTCTCACAGGAGGTCGCTTTACAACCTCACCGTCAGCAGATAGCAGTCCAATAGAATTAGATCTATAACTCAGTGTATACATTGCGACAAATAATCCAACGTCGCGAATATCCGACCCACCAAAGAACAACTTACACTTTAGTCACATACACTAATATATAGATCTACGCATTGATGTTAGATCAAGTTTATCCAACGAAAAGTAAATCCAAATAAGAATTCAAGTTTCGACGTGCGAGAGTTCCTCCGTTGATTAGAACGACTAGCGAATGGTTGAAAATGGCAAGGCCAACGTTCTTATACTCCATGTCACGTGACTTCGGTCCTCGCAGTTTGATTGGTTGAAAGATCTCAGTCGCACGGGACGCCTTTTGTTCAGGTTTCTCAGCGGCAAAATACGATGGAAGGGAAACAACCCGAGAATAGGAAATTTAGTACCAAGTTAACTAAGTAGGTCACTTCAACAAGTCTAAACGACAAGTCTGGGCGTGTTTACGCAATTCTACATCAGCAGCCCATTTAAGTTATTATAGAAAAGTCGCAATGGGACGATTGTCGATTTCTCTTATGCGAGGGGTTTACAAGCTGAATGCAATTCAAATTCAGTGGTAATTTGGTGTTTGATTCACGTCACAATGACGTGTTAGGTTTAAGGCATGTCTTTCTCTGGTCAAGTTAGGATGCTACCTGCCATAACATGCCTTGTTATCACAGCATTGTGTTTGAACAATGACAGTCGCGCGTGGCTGTTGGACGGAATTGATTTTTAAGGACGATAGATGAATCTTTAAATTTTCTGTGTATGAGTGTATGCCTATACTATTTAGAAAGGACTGAAGATCTTTGCATTATGGGCCACAAAAGCATTAAATCGGTTAGTGTCATACTGCCTTCTGAAACTTAACACAACTGCGATTGCAATCGATTTCAATCACGATGTAAGTTTATAAGTAAGTGCATTATAATGTATCATAAGGCCTTTTTATATAACAGTTTTTCTTTGAAATAATTGGAATAATATCGCTGTTTTTCAACTAAATATGAACTATTATGTTAATGCCGCAAATGTTGAAATTAAATCTTAAGGCTTTTTAGATAAGAAATGAAAGGAGTTTGGGCAAGTATGGTTTGTTTTACCGCTTTTACTTTTACCGTCTTGAGAGTCGTATGTTTTCTTTTGCTTTGCCAACCAACACTGGCAAGGCTGGCGTAAGGCCAGCTCGTCCGCATTCATTCATCGTTTTCCAGTGATTCGATCAGCTGTGTTGTGTCAACACAGATCGCGCATGCGCTAACGCGTAGGCTTTTATCGATCTCCCCGTAAGACATGAAGATCCAATCAGATCAATGATTAATTCTTTTCAACTCAACCAATCCGTAGGTTCGGTTCAGATGATTGGCCGAGAGTATTTACTAAATTCAAATTTAAACAGTAGGCTTTTGTCTTAGATAAGAACAGAAGAGAAAGACAAGAAAGTGTGGGAGACTTCAATAGTTATTAATATTCCTTTTTACTTCAAAACGCACCCAATGAATAGACGAAAAATTTAATTATGTTAATTCATCACACAATAGTCTAATTCGATTATGCAATAATTATTATTTCATTGGTTATGATACAGATGTGCACGTTTGGCGATGGTTTTTTGTGTTTTTTGTTTTTATAGAAAGGGCTGAATTTTGTAATGGAACGGGGCAAAGTGAGCAAATTGCCTTTCAAGTTCTTTACAATATTAGTAGTTAAAGACTAGTTGAAATAATGAAAGTGCATGACGTGCCACACCGATAGACAAAATAAAATCACACTGTCAGAACCTGCGTGTTGCTTTTACTAGGTCAATGTAAGTGCGCGTGAACTTTCTATGGTAAAAATCAAGAATACACTGATTACTTTTGTGGACAAATTGTGATGGATGATCGTGAAGTTTTAATACATCCGATTAATTATATTGTTTATTTAGACCGACATGATTATCATCTCTACGCAGATGTCTCTGGGAGATATAAAGAATATAAATGTATCTAAGAATGAATAAATGGCTATAACAATTAGAATTGCCAACATCAAAGAATAAAAAATAGATAAATGTAGGTGTGTCTTGGTCTTATTTCTTGGAGAGAGAGAGAGAGAGAGAGAGAGAGAGAGAGAGAGAGAGAGAGAGAGAGAGAGAGAAAGAAGATTATAATAGTGGCAGAATTTTCCGAAAAAGAATAAATGTAAAAATACCACGAATCGCTGTTATAGAAGTTAATATAGATCTGTACCATGATGGATAGATTCTATTTTTCCTTTTTTTTTCAGCAAAAGTTATGTGTCCAAGTTTACACTGTTGGATCGAATCAAAAGTCCTGCATCTGTCTGTGTTAAATTAGAGAGGTTAAGAAAAAATAAAATCATGTCAATGTCTTCCTAGTCTACAAAGCTGGTGTGATGATTATTCCCTTGATACTCCTCTATATTTAAATGCCACTGATTTCGTTGACAGTAGCTATTGTGTACCTTACTTCTATTTGTTAATTAGGTTCATGTAATTACATTTATCGATTGTCTTTATGGTGTCAAAATGCACTGGAGCAAGGAAGACTTTTAAATGGCGGAGTATGTCGCAAATTCGAAATACACAAGTTAATTTCAAATCTTACGCCTCTAAATGATAGCGATACTAATGCCGACTTTGATATGGATTTTGATAGTAGATATAGGAAATAATAATAATTAAAAAAAGGTTTTATTTACCAACATCCCAAGTGTCTTGAAATTCCACTCTAATCCTTTTCTGAAAGTCCCCTGAGATCCGCGGCGTGAGGAGAGTGGTACCGTGAGAGCCAATGGCTAGCATGTCATTGGCTGAAATTTGTCCACGTGACCGTAATTCCCGCAGACAGCCATTCCATTATGTCTTCATCGACTTGCCAACGAATCATTATGGTGCTATAACGTCCTTTTCACGTTAACTCGCAAACCTGGCCTTATGGGCAGTCTACGTCCTAAAAAGCCTATTAACCAATGCAGCCTATTCCCACGGCTGACGGTCCCCTAAGTAATACAGTTTCTTGTTTGATAGAAAAGTTACAATGACAATATTATATAAAGCACGCAATAAAGCTGAGACCTTTTTGTTGTCAGATCAATGCCTATAAACAACTCAGCCATTGCGCAATACTGGTGTTCTTGACCCTTCGTAATTATCCCCACCTTTTTATCTCAATAATCTTTTGTATTATTAAGCTTGAAAAAAACCCATCGTTAATTTATTTCATGCGTTGAATAAACAATGTATTTCTATTTTATCTATCTTCTTCTAGCACTGGAGATGTCAAACAAGACAGATGTCAGAACTCCCCACTTAACGTGAATCCTGTGTTCGCGAGTAAAATGAAAGTCTTTTTGTATTCAAAATATGAGGGACGACGTTACTGTCAAATGAACAACAACTTGTTACACACCTTCAAGAAATTTAAGGTCTCAAAATGCAAAATTTTTGGCAGTTCAAAACACCAAACTTAAAAAATATGGCGACAGAAGTTTCGGAAAGATGATCGGACCTTTAATGCGGAATTCTCTTCCGTCATCCGTGAGACTCGCGTGTAATGTTACAATTGTCAAAAAATGTTTGAAAACATATCTTTTTTCAAAATATATATAGATTAATCTGTGACTCAGCTTTGTTATCTGTATAACGTAGCCTAAATTATTCATGCACTATGTATATTATAATAATATGTATTTTCTCTTTCCTCTTAATCTAGTAATCTTCACTGCATGATGCATATCATATATGTGTACAATGTACTACTATAATATGTGTATGTTATTAATGTTATTTTATTTAAGTGCCTTGAGACCTAGGTAAAAGGCGCTATAGAAATGTACTGTTATTATTATTAATATCATTATCATTATTATTATTATTATTATTATTATTATTATTATTATTATTATTATTATTATTATTATTATTAT
>JASKDV010202654.1:0-10784 GCA_032466395.1 Aegires albopunctatus
CACAGCGATCCAACACGATTTGTTACTAGATGTAGATCTAGGGCTAGTCAAAGTACATCATATTGTACCATCATTGTCCCAGCTCATAAAGTGACACAGGTCGGGTCAATTTCATTATTGTTGATTAACATATTTGTAACTTTCTGAATCTTTATTCCAATACTTAAAATAGCCATTTTAACGTGGCTTATTTAATATGAATAAATAGCCACAAATACATGTACATTTTTATGGGATTACTGGGACACTAGGGGTTCCTTTTTCTTTAGTGGGACAATGATGTTGCGATAATTCTTGATCAATATTGACCTGCTTCTGCTTCTAACTACCAGAACCTTATTCTCTTTGCTCTGATGTAAATGTTGACCAATAACATTGTGCAGGCTTATGTAGGCCTAGATCTAGAACTGACTCAATCAACAACAAAGAATGAATATTTATAGATCTATATAGTTCTAGGCCCAGTAAATCTATATATGATTTTACTTCTAATGGTGTAGAATTTGAATGGGCCAAGTCGAATTTTAATGGTCTATGTCGAATTTTAATGCCCTATTTACGAAATTGATAGAGAAAAGCTGTACCTAACTAACTTAAATCAGTGGTGTCGAGGGGATGCAACTCTATATAGATTCATGTCATTTAATCATACAAATATTTTTATCGAGTTATGTCTCTTTGATCATGGCCAAATTGTTCGGTTGTGGGCACAGAAATCTAAATACTTGTACTTTGTGCTATTTATATTTCTGTGGTTGTGGGCGAAAAATTATTTCCAACTAAAATTCGTGAAAATGAACAGAAAGGTGCTAGATAGGGTGAAAAATATGCGATACAGATTAGATAATTAATAATCAAGCCCTTTTCACCAACAATACGATTGACGACAATTGCGTGGAACTCTTCCAGCGATGAAATCCGTACTTTGATCCTTTCATTACAAACCTCGATGACTAAAAGATTTTCAATTTTCAGGGCGAGGAAATGAAATGAAATTTGCTGTGTGGTTGTCTCTTGTCCGGGTCTACCGTTTGCTTTCTAGGAAATAAGGATAACATGTTTTCTTCAGTTCCTCTTACAGATCATATTCTAAAGTTAGTCTTAGATTCTGTGAACGATAGGTCTAGTTCTATGTCCAAAATGCAAGGTTTAGGAAATCTAAAGCGTGATGTTTCCTCTGCTAAACAATACTATTTTGATCTAACAAAGAACAGGCCTCATTCATGCTTGCAGTCACCTGGATCTAGTTGTTGTAGTAGATCTACCATTTCTAAATCTGGCCCAAGTGCCTCTCTGTGTTCACAATCTAACTCAGCCTCGGAATCCCTAACTACTAATTCAAGGAGAGTACAAAGTATCTTCTCCTATTCCAATCTAGTACACGCAGTGTCTGGTGCAGCGGTAAGTTAATTTTAATTTGAAAGTGTCTACAGTTACGCCTCTGTAATCACAGTCTTACTGGCTAGGGTTACGCCGATGCAAACGAAAACAATTGCAGACGATACTGTAGTAATCGGACGATAGAGCTAAATCTGCAACTCTAACAAAAACTGGGGGGGCCTGGCCTTAGTGGGAGTTAGGGTTAGGGACTATTATATCTAGATCTAGATCTAGGTCAGGAATCAGGGTAGGGTTAGCAATAAATTTTTTTAACAACAATCTACAAAAAATGGGGGGAAGGGGTATAGACCCCTTGCACCGGCGTAACCCTAGCCGATGAGACCGTGATATGGAGGTGTAACTGTAGACACAGCCTTTTAATTTAGATCTAGCAGGCAATGTACTCCCAGTGACACATTTTGTCAAAATCCAAGCATCAGCTGCAATGCGGCACAAATTGTCAGATCCTATCTTAAACTAAAGTGCACACTTCTAATCTATTCTTTACTTTTCTTACTATTATAGTATTATAATGAATGATTTCTGATTCATTTTATCAATGAAAATCCACAAATAATCAAGTATTATTGTAGCACTGCACTAAATAAAAAAATAGGCACACAGATCAGGTAGTGAGCTCCACAATATGTTTGTTTTGTTTCATATAAAAATATAAAAAGAGCTCTCTACCGGATTTGTGTGTCAATTCTTTTACTTACTACAGCTCTGCAGTGGCATCATTCTGTACCTGTACAAGTTATATTTGATGACATTTTATATTTATAAAGCACACTGACAGTTTGTCCATAGGATTGAATTAGAATAAGAAGTACTTTTGCTTTATCACTTAAAGGGCTTGGCTTTGTTATTGTTTATTATTTATTTTTATTATTATTTTTAACTTTAATTATTGTCGTTGATATTTTAGTTGTAATGCTATTTTTAATTTGTAAGGGATCCTCATATAACATTTATTATCTAGCAAGTTGAAGCTCTTACTATAGAATTGTAGAATATTTCCATTCTGGCCTGTGCGTTGACGTAATTTGACTCTTAATTATTTACTAACTGAAGGAAGACTAGATCTACATTTTGTTAACATATATTGACATTTTTATCTCCATTTAAATTGCATAGATTATATCCTAATATAACATTTATATTTATTTCCCAGGGAAGTGTTATCGCAATCTCAGTTTTCTACCCATTGGATACTGTCAGGACACGTTTACAAGGTTATTGATGGTCTTTAGATAATCAGTAGTTTTTTAAATGCGTCTTAGTGCACAGTGGAAACCGTTAAAAAACAAAAAACGGCTTTACCAAAAACAAAATAAAAAATGTTTGATTTTTCTACATAGGCCTTGATATGTTATTGATATCAAACTCATAATAAACTGAAAGAGCAGAGGTCCTACTACGGTTGAAACGAAACATTTTGACTTGAATGGTCCTCTATAACCAACCAAAAACGTGAAATGTATGAATATTTGTGATGCTTTTACTTTTAGTCTAGATCCACTCCTACAACAAAAAAAAAAGAGAGGAATAAATTACATAATAGATGACTATTGCTATTTGATGTAAATAGAGATCGTGTATAGAGTATTCCTATTATTTTATGAAGCATCTGATCTTATATTTCTTTTAGAAGACATTGAACTGTTATATGTATGATGTTGCCATAATAGCATTTTTGCTTTTTAGATGATTAACAAAATGGAAATTTATATATATTCATTTCAACAGTTGATGATCACAGGGATGCTAAAAATACATTCGAAGTTTGCCGGGACATCTTTAACGAGGAAGGCCTGTAAGATCAGTTAATCACATTAATTTTTATATATATTTTCTACGTCTGTGACAAGAATTTTCCATTGGGATGAATAAGGATTATTATTATTATTATTACTGTTATTGAATGTTGGGTTCTTCTATTGGGCTTGTTTGCTTTTTTTTTCAACGTCGGAAAATAACTATTTTTTGAGTAATTATATTTTCTAACTGGTATTTTTTGTTTAAGAAAGGTGGTATGTTAATATTTCAAACTATATATATAATTCATCTTGACATTGATGGTCAATAACGTTTTTTCCTTTGAAAATAGAGAGATTATTTAGAACCTCTTTCTTCTGAATTCACACCTAAAACAAACTAGATTCAGCATAAATAATATAATATTAATTTATAATAATAATAATAATAGTATATATCTATAGCGCCTATTACCTAGGTCTCAAGGCGCTTCATAATTTCCACCCAAACTCCACATTAATGACATACACATTATAGTACTTAGATACCGTATTCATTCTAATAAATGCCCCGGGGGCGGGAAAATGAAGGTGGGGGGGTGGTGGACTTGTAATAGGATATATAAAATGACAGTTTAGATAGAGGATTCACGGAACTTCATAGAACACGGTCGCCCCCAATTGAAATGGTTCTAATATTAATAGACCTGTTGCAACTTAGACAGGGACAAAGAGAGTTAGGACTCGGCATGGGTTTTTTTTTGTTTGTTTTCTTTTTAGGCCGTGACTCAGACAATAATGATAATAATAATATAGGATATGCATACACTGAGTTAGCGGACGCATGGTATGTAGTGCCTTTTTTATCCACTGACTGAAAATGAAACCCGATACTCTTTACACCATGCGTTCACGGAAATTTTTAATGAACGCGCAGGTGTGAAAAGTATCGGGTTGCACTCTCAGTCAGTGGATGCTGCTTGTCTTGTCAGTGTATTCATTATTAATTTTTATTGTTAATTGTTGTAGTGAATAGGTGTGTGAATACTGTGATGACGTCTTGATATCGCATGGCAAGAGAAGAGTGAGAAATGCCTGTTTATGGGTGCATAGCGTGTAGTTAGCGATCGTTGTGTCCCGTTAGCTTTAACTAGATCTAGTAAAAATGATTTACCGGTAGGCCTACATTTTTTGTTTATATTACTGTAGGTCTTCTCCAATCTTGTGAATAGCATAGGGAAAAATTGTGGTGGCTTGGGGAAGGGGGGGGCTTCTAATAGGGACAGGGTTATAATAGATATATAACATATGTATCGTTTTATAATATGTATTTGAAAGACACTTTTTTTGTGATCATCTTAACATTTTTAATTCATGACTTATATTTGATTCATGTTTTGATTTCCATGCTTTGTTCATATGTTAGGTTTGTTTTGTTTTTTTCTTGTCACTAATCTTTCAGCCAAGGTCTCTATCTCGGATGGTTTCCAGTGGTCACAGCGTTATGCTGTTCTAATTTCGTCTATTTCTATACATTCAACGGATTAAAATCAATGGTCAACGGGAGCCAGAAAAAAGCATCCCCTTTGGTTGACCTCTCACTGGGTTTTGTCTCAGGTATCGCCAAAAACTCTTAAGTCTTTTTCCTTCCTTTGATTGGTTGATATTGTCACTCTCGTTGTCCTTGCACTTATCTGGAAACCCCGTTAAATGCTTTTTTTGTTTCTTTTCACCTGTACATGATTCACCTTTTCTTTTCAGCAATCTCTGTGTCATTTCATTCGTTTTTACATTTCATTTAATTTCTTGTATCAAGTGATTTTATTTAAAGTTATTTGGTTGAATTTTTTTTTTGCTTGCTTTCCAGTCACAACATTCTACTGTCGATTAATTGCCTTGTGGTAATGTCTACGTGGTATCCCATCTATATCAATGTTTGGACTTTTCTCAAATCGTATTTACTATTAAATATTAACTCATTGAGGACCACGGCCAGTTTGAGCAAAGCGCACCCTGTGGGACCAGCCGCTTTTATACATTTTCAAATCACCATTCGGATTATAACGCCTTCAAATCACCATTCGGATTATAACGCCTTCAAATCACCATTCGGATTATAACACCTTCAAATCACCATTCGGATTATAACGCCTTCAAATCACTTTAGAGAGCTTACATTTTGCCTGTAACATGAAGTTTGGTGTTTTGTGTTGATTATTGTACTTGCTTGGTACATTTTGCTGCAATTACAAAGCAAAGCTAAAGATTATCGTGTATGATATTACAGTCTGTATCCGGGCTTAGTCCTCAGTGGGTTAAGGGTTCATACAGGTCAAAAAATATTTAGGAATTTTCCCAGATATCTTTAAAAAAAAAGTCTTATATTTTGTTACATTTGTCAAGGCAAATTTGTCCCTGGCAGTCATCAGAAAATATATACGCTCCAGGCAAGAGAGCCATTCTTTCAATAAGCTAAGCTTACATCATTTGATGACTCTTTTCATTATTATGGATCTGAATGAATTCTTTGTTGATGGAAATAAGGCCTGGTCTCTCTAATCCAAACACCTCTGTTCCCGGTAATTAGTTCGTATTACATAATTTTCCGGATTAGGGAATACTCAGAAAAAGTAAGAAAAAAAATCAATTGCCAGAAAATCGTTAGGATTACAAAGAGAATCGCATGACAGAAGTCTGGAATAGAAAGACCAGACTGTAAGTCACATTTTGACAAGATTTCATCAAGAGATAAGTTTCCTAACACCCCTTGAAAAAATATATTGATTTGTTAGACCAGATCTGCATGAACCCTGACTGCTAACGGTAATGATTTGGGTCGGTCTGTAGATGTTGTAATTTAATACATGAATAATATAAATTCTATTAATGTCTAATTGTTGTTTTTGAAGATTGGAGAAAGGGGTGGGGTTGTCAATTGAGCGGTAGTAGCGTCAACTTTCTGTAGCTATCAGTGCTATTGACTTCATCGTGTTTATCACGCCACTCTAGGCCTTGTATAAAGTATGGCCCTTCCATTCTTGTCTTTTTTTTTTAAATAGGGGGAAATGACAATTAGCTAATAGAACAAAGCTTCAAAAAAATCTTTTCTCCTTATTTTTTGTTTTAAAGCATAGTGTGCTTAACATTTGTGGGCATCTGGTTGGATAGCAAAGGAAAGTTTATCAGAATGTCCTCCTTCCTTCCTACCTTAGTGTCTCACTGTAATCAATTTGACATAAGATAAGCTTAACTTGTAGGGTCAATTGATCGCATAAGCCCATTTTAAAGGCTATTGGAAATTTGCAGCGGTAGTGTTGTAATATGTTAAATTTATTGATGATGGTGAATTTGAAATATGCCAAAGGTGAAATGGTTCTATCATCATCTCCAACGATATGTCGAAACTATGTGCTTCTAAAGAAATATTAATAACCCATAGCAGTAAGTTCGATATTTATAACAATATAGGCTTAGGCTTACTATTGGGGCAGTGCTGTCTTAATTTTACAGTTTGGCCATATGTAATGGAGCTAATTATTTCCTAATTTCAGCTTTCATATACTTATTGTGATTTTAACTTTTGTCTAAACATAGCTCTCTAACAATACACTACTGGCCCCACAGAAAATTGCAATTATGCAATTTATTCAACTATTTTTTCCATTGCTAGAAAATTCTTTTGCATCTTTTATTTCTGACAGCGATTCTATCTCTTTTGTAATGCAATATATGGAATTTTTAAATGCAATTTTCCTCTGTGCTATGCTAGATAAATGCAAACTTAGTCATTTAATTTATGACGAGGGTTTGTTTGTTTGTTTATTACATGAAAGGCTAAAAAGAAAAAAGCTATCTGATTGTGTGTTTTCTGTACAGTATGAAATCTATCCTGACCCAGTTGATTTTGGAGTCGTATGAAGGCATTGGCATTTTTGACAAGTCTGTATTCCTTTCATTCCGTGTTTCACAATCATCAGGATATCTTGGCCTGGTTTTTCAATGTCAACCGCCAAACTTTAATGGCATTCAGAAATCTCTTTTGTTTTCATTTATATATATTCTCTCATTCAATGTCCCACGATCTCTTTGGTTTTCATTTATATAAATATCTTCTCATTCAATGTCCCACGATCTCTTTGGTTTTCATTAATATGAATATCTTCTCATTCAATGTCCCACGATCTCTTTGGTTTTCATTTATATAAATATCCTCTCATTCAATGTCCCATGATCTCTTTGGTTTATGTCACCTTTATTCAGCTGTTATACTTTCCATTCTTCCTGTTTGGGTTTTTGAATTTTTAATTTTATTTCACTCATTTGATGGTACTGGTATTGATGGCATCATTATATATTTTATTTTCTCTTCCTCTAGGCCATGGTATTGGCGATTTCAATAATAGGATATGTGAATATACGTAGTCATAGATAATATATTCCAGTAATATGTAGAACTGCCAACTGTACGTGAAGAATGCGTCTTTGGGCATATTTTTCTTTCTTTTGCATTTTGATGACTTTAGGGTACCAAAGTAGTAGTAGCTTTCATTGGCCACAGTCGGGCTGGTATGATAGTCTGTACGGGCTGGTACCATAGTCTTTAAAAAGGTTAGAGAGTGGATTTGTTGTGTCGGTAACAGAGTCATCTTGTTTGAATAGATTTAATAAAAATTGGCTAGCTCGCCTATATTATTGCTTCCTTATCGTATGCCTGTGTCTGGGCCAGCAATCTTGTCAAGATAGTCTTAATGATTATAATAAGGAAATTGATATACTGAATATTATGATGATAATGGTTGCGTGATAATTATGGCAGGTTGAAAGTTAACTAAATACATTATATCAATAATTGATAAGTTACCATTTTCTCCGCCTGTTTAAGATTTGTATGTTTTTAAACCCTTTTTATCCTAGAGCCGACCTTTGCTCATCCTGGGGTTGCCACGGACATATGGTCCAAATATCAATTGATATATACATTTGGTCCAAATATCAATTGATATATACATATGGTCCAAATATCAATTGATATATACATATGGCCCAAGTATCAATTGATATATACATTTGGTCCAAATATCAATTAATATATACATATGGTCCAAATATCAATTGATATATACATATGGTCCAAGTATCAATTGATATATACAAATGGCCCAAGTATCAATTGATATATACATATGGTCCAAGTATCAATTGATATATACATTTGGTCCAAATATCAATTGATATATACATATGGTCCAAGTATCAATTGATATATACATTTGGTCCAAATATCAATTAATATATACATATGGTCCAAGTATCAATTGATATATTTTTTGATTCCCATATAAGTTAACCAATTTATTTTATGATTTAAATTATTCACAAATTTCACAAATTACAACCAATAACTAACATTAGAAGGTTTTAGTGAAATGGGAAGAAAATAGGATTAGTTTATTGAGAAATGGATTAGGGCAAAAGAGAAATTGGCCCATTTTACTTTAAAACAGCGCTCAGCACTTTGAATAGTATAGAGATTATCAAAAGTGATAGTATACTCTTTTTTTTTTTTTTTACAGAGCTGGTCAAATTTTATTTGATCATCTATAAAAATAAACAGTGACAGTCATTAGATTGTTTCATATTGTATGTTACAGGATCATAATAATAATAATACTTTATTCATCCCTCTCAGGAAATTCTTTTTTCACAGATATGTGACATTAAAATATAAAAATGAATATATACATAAGTAGATTAATTAATACAAAAGGAATGAGTAATTAAAATACATTTGAGAGAGTAAGACATGAACACAGATGTTAAGGAATGTACATAAAAAATAAATGTGTTGGTATGGTGCATATACTATAATTATTAAATTTTGATGTAAACAATGATGATAAAAACAATGAAAAAAAATATGGGTAGTTAAAAGTGATGAATATTATCACAGTTTCTTGACGGTATCTCTGCTTAAAAAGGACAATTTGAATATATGTCATATAAGATCATTCAAAGTCTAATTTGAAAAAAAGAATTCTTTTTAAAATTTTTATTTCATGCCATTTAGGAGTCGTATACACAGGATATCACATTGCCCAAATAGAAAGCTTAGCTTTCTTCGTTTTGTAGTCAATTATAGACCTGCAGAGTAAAACGCTTACCGCACCTAGAGGTTAAATTTAAAAAATACAAAATTTATGAACAGTGTATTTCACTAGATAATGGCATCGTACTTTGTGTATGAGTTGAAGACATCGCTCACTCCATCTCCCTATTAGTTTAATTAGTTATATATATTTTTTTTTACTTCCAATCGTTATCTCCCTTTAAAGATTTTACCTATGTGCAATATCTTCACCGCATTCTTCATTTAAAATAATTGTACTCTTTCTTCACCCGTCCTCTTTCCAATTTTTAATTTCTAACTAGCCAAGGATTGTTTCGAGGTTGGTCGTCAATGGCATTCACCATGTTTGCCTCTTCGTTTGTCTATTTTTACGCGTACACCAGTCTGAAATACCTGGCCCTCGTTTTTCTTGGAGATGCCAGTCCCATCGGGTTGATTGTGCGGGATTTGATCATTGCCTTTCTGGCAGGTACTTACTTGCTCTTCAACCTCCTCTTTCGTTCTTTCCCCTTCTTCCTTTTTCTCCAATCCCATCATGCATTATTTATTCGCTATTATTATTATGACCCCCTGCTTTTTAAGACATTTGCTGAATCTTCTCTATGCACCAAGAGGGTTAATCTGCATTTCATTATTGTTATTGTTATTTATTACTACTACTAACAAACCCTTTGCAGTGTTGCTTGCCATGATTGAACAAACACTAACACAATAAGAATGATCCTTTTACAATGAATATGAATGATCATAATGAAAGTTTCGAAACAAATCTTCAACGATCTTACATAAAGAGACAAAAATGAAAGTAAGCTGGGCTTGCACTCCTGAGTGAACAGGTTTCTTGTTCATCGCGTGGGCAGAATTTTAAAAAGTAATATTAAAATAAGATAATCCATAGACTAGAAAAATCCATTGCAAATGAGGTTCTCATCTTAGGAAGGTGCCGGTAATAATATTTCTAAATTTTGGTAGCTGTCTGTTCCATATTTTAATGGCATCGTTCCAAAGCCTTAAGCCAATTAAATTAGTACTTTTGCCTCATAGTCTGTTGGTAGGTATTGATTATTATTATTATAAATTATTATTACAATTATCAATATTATTATTAGAAAATAGAGGATCTGAATTCACTTTCGCTTTGCTAGTTTTTGCCCTTCCCCCTTGCTACTTTCTACGAAATGGATCGCCATTTTTGAATCGGCAGATGAAAAGATCTGGGCACATGCGCATTGCCTACATTTCAAGCATGACAATTTATCGGAGTCCAAACATGGTTCTAAACTTAATTGGTTCTGGTTTCACAAGCAACAATAAAATGTCAAAATGTCAACATAATTACAGCCTTATTTTTATCTATTATATATTACTGAACTTGGTAAATTATTATCGGCTTCTTCGTCATTACCGTTCATGCTGTAAACTTGAATTTTGGCACGAGGTTATATTGCAATTTTCCGGTGAACATAGGCTGGTTCATTCTTTTTTACGATGACGCATACAACATTAATCAGCCTTTACAA
>JASKDV010202665.1:0-10783 GCA_032466395.1 Aegires albopunctatus
CATATACATATTTTTATCATATTTACATCTATTTACATTGAAATGATATTTTAAACATTGACTTATGTATAACATTGAAGACGCCGACCCATTGAAAACCCTGAGATCACAGTTAATAGTGGACTGGGTTCAATTTAAAATAAGTATACAGGTAGTAGTCAAGGCCTGATAGTTGTATGACTTCTCCAAGTGAACTCGTATATGTAAATAGATTTGACCCGAGGACGGATCTTTCGGGCACACCATAATGCAGAGGAAGATGATGAGATTACTTTTTGAGTATGATACGTAAGATCCTCAGTGCTGCCACACATATTAAAGACATTTCTTTGTTCATTAGTCAATGGAACTCTTCTCTAAATCATTATTATGAATGAATGTCTCAAAATGCAAAGGATATAATGGTATTAATTGTTACTATACAAGTCAAGTCCAATGTCATGCCTATAAACTAAAGATCAAGAGATCAATTCATATTTCTTTTGTCCACTAGGTAAGAGGAGCTCCAGCTATTGCCATTGTTGGATGTCTCAGTCTTGCAGTAGAGCTCAATAACCTGGATTTTAACTCTCTTCAAACCTTAAAGGATTATGTTGTTGAGAAACTTAATTTCTTGGTCACCGCAAGACCCACAGCAGTCAACATGAGCGATTCAGCAGCTAAAGGAAAGGACCTTGTTAAACAATTTGTCAAGGATGGAGATATTTCTCCAACAGATGCCAAAATCAAGTAAGATTTTGTGGACCAAAATGTTTCGGCTTGTATTGCATTTCCAATAACAGCTGGAAATATTATATTAGAGACGATATAACAATATTATAATGAAATGCATAACATAGAGTTAAAGTATCTATTTGTTTTACTTAAACTATTTATACCATTGTGGTAATAAACTATGGTTTAACTTTGACCTTCCATACCTTTTTATCCATAAAATGTAAGATTAACTCAAACAGTATACAGTAGAAACCTGTTAAACACATATTCAAGGGAATATATATATATTATTTTGGTTTAAACATATGGCAGTGCTGCAATCTACTACCTTTAAAAAAGTATAGCGAAAGGGAGATTATTGTGCTTTTATGGCTCAATTAAATGTATACCAAAGCGCAGATTGACTGGCAGATCTTAAAAAATATGGAAATGTATTTGGTGGATTGGTATATGCGTAACTTAGTGTTATTTAACAAAATCAATGTGTTTTTGTACTTAATTAATTCAAACAAGCTTTTTTGAAATTGTACGAGAAGACCTCCTTATGATCCTACATTGTATTTATAGCTCCATTCATTGTCCTACCTATATATATCTATTAATAGATGGTCCTCCTATTCTCAAAGGATTCCGTTCTCAAAACTATATCGGGAATTCCCAATTCGTTATACTTTTTTCACTTTCAAAAATCATTGTCGTATTCGACTGCCCTAACTGTCGATTGAACACTTTTCAACTTTGGCTTTTACAAATACTTCTAGATCTAGATTTAGATTCTACATTAAATGAAGTACATTATGTAGGATGACATGGCATGATGCCACGAGCACATACGTAAAATCAAGACTTAAAATTTCTCCGCCAAATCTAGCAGATCTAGATCTTCTAGCTATCTAGGTTGAGAAAATAAGTTGTTGTTTTTTCCATGTCGAGGCTAAAACATTCACATAAAATAGACAGATGAGCAGAAAATCAGGCTCTGTGTCACTAGATGTAATGTATTACTGTACACTCATTCTGTAGATCCATCTCTAGAACTAGACATTTAGATCTAGTTTCTCCAGCCACCCTGGCAAAATTCGGAATTCAATTCCTACTATGGCATTGAAGTCTATAAGGAAATATATTCTTCATAATTCTAGACTCTACAGAATCTTCATTATGTTGAAGGCAGTAGAATAAGGAAAGAGGAAGAAGTCCTTTAGACAATAGATTTTTTACTCTGTGTCACTTGGGGTACTGTGTCATTGGAGAGACCTATGCCATGTTTTACTGTCAATGTGGTTTAGAAGCCTACCCTCATCCATTGATAATGTGCATTGTGTAAATAAAGCAACAGTATTAGAATCAATGAAGCAAAATTGTTTCCCAGCGAGTAATTCAGAAAATTAAAGAGTTTCAATTTCTTTTCGGTTTAATCCTCTTTTTTTTTAAAAACAAATTTCAGATATTTTTGGTTTAACAGTTTTTTGCTGTACTTATATAACATTGACACCTTTAATTCTGCATAAATTTCAATTTTTGTGGTCAGATTTCCTTTATTTCATTGTCTTTAGTCTTTTTTTTTTTCTTTACCAATTAATCCACCTATCATTCATCAAAGACATCACTAAAAGCTAACAACTTACTTAACACCCAACAATTGGAACAGCTAATTTTTATATTATCAAACAGCCAGTTTTTACTCCAAGATAATCGTGTCTTTTCTTATTTTCAGAGTGATAGAAACTTTTGAGGCCATGTTAGAGAAAGATATTGATGACAACAAAAAAATTGGACAGTTTGGGGCAAAACACATTTTGGCACACAGCAACGGCATGCCAGTTAATGTCATCACACATTGTAACACAGGTTCATTGGCAACAGCCGGCTATGGAACTGCTCTAGGTAGTATTACAATTTTTAACGTCAGTTAATTTCATTGTTCATAAACAAAAAAAGCATAATATTATATCTATTGTAGACTCCATTTTATCTGCTCCATGCTGTAAATAGATAGGTATGCTGGTAAATCTTTTACTTCAACACTTTTCTTAACTCTCTTTCTCTACATTTTGACAGAATATAGATTCCCAACTGGGAGTTGAACCTCAAATTGGTGTGCAAAGTTCTACCACAATGTGATAACCCATCCACACTGCAAATTAGCTGAGGCCCTATAGGAAACATTTCCCCAAAAGATTTTTTAAAGGAATTACACTTATTGTATTTATTTATTTCTTAGCAAACTTGATAATATAATATGCCTTTTTGTTTCCTGTCAATTTGTTTTGAAATATTTCATTTCATGCATTCTGTCATCAGGAGTTATTCGCAGCTTAAACGAGAATGCCAGACTGAACCATGTATTCTGTACTGAGACCAGACCCTACAACCAGGGAGCACGGCTTACAGCTTATGAACTGGTCCATGAAAATATCCCAGCATCTTTGATCTGTGATAGTATGGTTGCTGCTTGCATGAAAGAAAATCAAATTACTGCAGTTGTCGTTGGTGCAGACAGGGTCGTGGCAAATGGAGATACAGCCAACAAGATTGGCACATACCAGCTGGCCATTGTTGCAAAGTATCATAGTGTTCCTTTCTATGTGGCCTGTCCTAAAACAACATTCGATCTTAAGATTGAAAGTGGAGACAGCATCCACATAGAGGAACGACCTCAGGTTGAGATGACATCTATTAAAGGTGTCAATATTGCTGCTCCTGGTAAGTAACTATTGTTATAAAGTTCCAACTGTTTAGCGTTAATGGTCCATTCCGGTGTCTCACCAAGACATGTTCTGGAGCATGGCATTCACCATTCACCGAAATAACATGAGTTTAATAGCGACTGATCTGTTTCCTCCACCACCCCTATAAATTATAATGATAATGATAATTAACTGACCTGTTGCAGTGTTGCTTGCAATAATTAAACCAGCAGAGTGGTAGCAAATTTGAAGGGCTCAATGCAAGAAGTGCCGAAGTGCTATATCTAGCCAAAAGTGTTATCTAGTTTATAACATTGGCCTATAACTACAATCACCATTTTCAACCAAAGTCAGTATTGTTATGGTGACTTTTTTAGCAATGCTAAACATCGTCTGAGAATCAGAAAACTTTGGGACATAATCGTATTTGTAATAAAAGATTTTGACCCTTAAAGTTTGGTTCTCTCAGTCAAAAGAAATGGGCTTTATGATAATGGAAGATGATAGTAATAACAACAATAATGATAATAATTTAAAATGTATTGCATTCAGATCATGAAATCTACACAGCCTTGTGCCATACAAAGTTTCCCCCCTTCCCCCCCCCCTCTCCTCCCCCTATTCTGAATTACTTTTTGTTTTAATTGTTATTCTACACTGTGACACAATTTTATAATGCACAAATTAGCAGCATATATTATAAGATAATGTTGCATAATTTAGAGTGCACCGATAAAAAATAAAGTCAGAGAAAGGATCGCATCACTGTATGCCCCATGGGGGTTGAGAAGGATTTTGATTTGTAATGGTCTGCCAGGGAAACTCTAAAGCGCATTGAGCACAATAAGTGAGTCTCCGGGCTTCAGATCCGTAAAGTAGTACGCTTTTGACGTTGTTGTTGAAAAGTCGCAATTTGGTGTTTCTTCCAATAGTTCCTGATTTCCAAACATTTCTTAGTTAGGTAAATACTCATCTTGCTTTGCCAATTCGGCTCTTCACATCTGCTTCACTTGCTCCTCTATTGTTGATAATGCTTCCTAGGTATGAGAATGAGTCTACTTCCTGAACAGTCTTTCTATTTGTTTGAATACTTTCTGACATGGCGGGTTTATTTTTAGGATTTTGGTTTTATCTGGATGGACTTTGACCTGTCTTTTGGGAGATTCATACTAAGTCGTCAGTTTTTATTTCCATTTGCTGGTGGCTATGTGACAGTAAGGCGGGTCATCTGCAAAATTGAGGTCTATAGTGTCCACTGAATTCTTGTTTTCTTCAACATTGTGCTTGTTTTCATGATCCAATCCATAGTTAAAAGAAAAAGAAATGGGGAGAGAATACAAGCTTGCTTAACTCCGGTTTCAATCTTAAAACTCCTTGTGAACTGTCCATCATGGATTAATTTGCAACTGGTACCTCTGTAGTAACCTTGTATAAGCTGCACTTTATGGAACCGGATGCCATTGTGTTGAACTACTACTGTTCTACTATGATTCTCAAGGTGGCAATCTGGTCTAAACTTGATCTATTTTTCCTAAATTTTGCCCGGTTGTCCCTCAGATGTGAGTCCACTGTATCTTTCATACGTTCTAAAATAATCCTGCTAAACATTTTTGCAGTGATTGATAAAAGCGTGATTCCTCTGTAGTGTCTACACTGACTTAGATCTCCTTTACTTGGAAGCTTTATTAAATGTCCTTCTCTCCAGTCCATTGGGAATTCTTGTTTAGTCCAGATTTTCTCAATTAGATGATAAAGTTTTTCCACTGATAGCTCCGAATCTATTTTAAGTGCCTCTGCTGGTATATAGACTGGTCCTGCTGCTTTTCTGTTTTTTTAATTTTGATATAGTCCTTGCAATCTCTTTTTTTGTTGGTATGTTACAATTGATGGCTAGCTCTATACTTGCTGGTTGTATATCCGGGTGCTCCTCGGGGGTGGTCGGTAGTCTATTGTTCATGTCTCTGACAGGTACTTCTGTTTTACGGTTTTTGCCACAGAGCTTTTTTGTTGTCTCATACATTCTTTTCATATCTCCATATACCATTGCCTGCTCTATTTCTGCCAGGCTTTCAGTGAATTTCCTTTTATCCACTCGTAAACTGTTCTTCACTACCCTGTTGACCTCACCTTAGGTAGATTTTCCAGAACAATCTGTGCAGCAATTTTAGAAGTATTGTCAACAAATGTTTAACCACACACACAAACACAGAGGATTCTATTTATTTTTAGATATAGTACAAAATAATGAATATTTAAATGTATAATCTTTTCTTTTTATTTATGCAGGTATCAACTGTTGGAATCCAGCATTTGATATAACACCACATGAATTAGTAACGGGAGGATATATCACTGAGTTTGGTGTATGGAAAGCCAGTGAATTGAAGGAAAAATTTTCCCAAAACTCCTGAGACATCTTTGTAATAAGTCTCTCGTATGAATGCCATCAATTGGGGAGGATTTACTTGTTTTCAGAGCTGCCAACTTTTCGGTCTCGCCGGAGAATAACCCTGGTCCCCGGGCAGCCCGTCCAACACCCCCCCAGCGAGGTCGAGTTCGTGAGAGACATCCGATCGTTACGAACAGCTGGACCGTGTTCGCCTCTTACAAATTTTCAATTTTGATCATGTTTGCAAAGAAAGAAAAATGAACACTTTACAATGTGCATGGCCGCATTTTACCTTGAGCGACGTGAGGCTTTCTCTTACCCACAAGCACATCTCTCTCCTTCAGCGGCTCTTTACATCTCCATTCATCCTTGGTCTAGCACATACAATAAACACCCACAAGATCTCTCTCGCACACACGCACACAGACACACACCTTCTCATACACTACAATGTGAGGCTTGCTAGTACTAGGCCTAACACTAACTGCCCACGACTACACGCATTTCAATAAGAGGAGTTAGTGTTAGGCCTATATCAAAATAATGTTGACTGCTTTAAATATTGATTTTCTATTAAACCACAATCATGTAACGGATGACAGCTGAATAAGAGGAGTTAGTGTTAGGCCTATATCAAAATAATGTTGACTGCTTTGAATATTGATTTTCTGTTAAACCACAATCATGTAGTATAACAATTGCGACATTAATTCTATACTACCGTGTGGGTGTGTGTGTGTGTGAGAGATATATTTGAATAGTGTGCTGTAGTTAAACAGAGAGAGATTGAGAGATTTAAGTTTAGATATACCGGCATATTGGAAAAGTGTGCTGTGCAGTTATACGAGAGAGAGAGAGAGAGAGAGATTTAAGTTGAGATGTACCGGCATATTGGAATAGTGTGCTGTACAGTTATACGGAAGAGGGGAGGAGAGAAATAAAGATAGAAAAATGGCAGGGATGGAGAGAGAGAGAGAGAGGGTCATGATCTACTGGCATTGAATAGTGTGCTGTAGTTATACGGGAGGATAAAGAGAGGGTGGAATAATAAAGATAGAAATATGGGGGGGGGGGGAGAGTAAGTTTGGGGGGGTGGGTTTTTTATAACTTGCAGCGTACATTGACTTTTTAACCTGCTAGACCAAGAGGAAATCAAAGTTATTGCTAGACTACAATACCAGTAATATCTTTATCAAACTTGTGATGTCTTTCGGGAAAAAATGCAATTTTAGTTTAGTCAGTAAAGGTCCTTTGTATTAATTTAATAGTTTAATGCCTCCAATCCTTAAAACCGACCAAGGCTAATAAATTAATGCTCTCCCTATTAAGCTATATTTATATGGTTGAACTCCAGAATACAGCTAGCTGTTTTGCTGCCATTGATCATTGACAAAATATGTATTGCTTCTTTTACCAAATTTTGAGCAAATACTTTTATATACATGTATTGTAAATAAAAGATAATAAATGAACAGCTCGGCTTTGACGATTAATATAGTGTTTGTCATGTCAGTAATATTTTTGTTCGATTCAGGCTCCGAAAATTTGTAGCAACCCCAAGAGGAATAGGATTGTTTTCGGCTTAATACATGTATTCCTCTTGGGATTACTAAAATCTGAACTAAGCCTCAGACTCCTGTGGCCCTCAATACAGGTTGGCAACTCTGTGTTTTATTATTATTAATACATCTTCTTCAAATAAACTGACACAACTCTACTTTCATCCCATCAGCAATCAAGAATCTGAACTCCTGTACTGTAAAAGACTGGCATAATATTTTGAATATATTTTAAATTATGCCTTGTGTGTGTGGGTGATTTTTGTTTGTCAATTGTTGACTTTATTGTCATGTGTAGGAAAAATATGTTATTGGGGTTTTGTTTTGTTTTTTTGTTTATCATGTCACTTTAAAGAGAGAATTGTATTTCTAAACAAATTGCCTTTTTGGACAATAAAGATTATTATTATTATTATTATGTACATTCACTAATTTTTGGAGGGCCTCCTTCACGGGGGGGGGGGGCTACCACATATTTAAGAATTGGTTGAATGTTGGGAAATATTATCTTTTTTGAATTATATTCTTACTTCCCTTCTTTAACTCTAACTAGCTACACTATCCTCCTTTCCTCCCTCTTTTTCTTCCTCCTCTTATTCTCTCTATTAAGATGTATAGTATAATCCATCCATTCATTATCAAGTTGAAGGCATTACAGTATAATAAAAAGAGTGCTCAACAGTAATGGCCCACATATTAAGTAAGTACGGTAATCAATGAAGATCACATCTTTCATTCTTGGCGACCTAATGAACCAAGTTTAAGTGGTGGCGGTTTGTAGCTGATGCTTCGTTCAATTGCTTCCTAATTCCTACCTGGACGAATGTGGTTCGATCCCCGCTAGAAGTAATTACATTTTATTATTTTCTAATTCTTTTACTTTTAGTATTAAGATTTTTTATTTTTTTTAAAAGAAATATCACAATCAAGTATTTATTTCGTCTACTAGCGTACCACTTATTTATTTTGATTGGTAAAGTCTAGATCAAGATAAGATATAGAACAGATTTATAACTAGATCCAGATCTAGAGATCTAATCTTGATCAAGATCTTATTCTTTTTTATTAGTAGTCTTGAGTATTTTTTCCATATGTCGTCTGTCCGAATCTTCGGGAAGAGAGTGAGCTTCATACAAAGAACATGCAAAACAAAAGAAAGAGAATGTCCATGTAGTATTTACGAAGGCCTAGAATTCCCATTAATTTTTAGTTTTACAAACAGGAGATTCGGCCATTTTGAATCATTCTGTCATTTGGGAAATTTCAAATTATATCTCTTAAAAAATTTAGATTAAGACAAAATTAATGATTCAGTCTTTTTCCTTTTAGGATAAATGAGGTGGGCGTGTTGAAAATGTTCATAAATTGCATTGGTATTTATTAGTACCAAAATAAAATAACTTGGTTTTAATAGTTTTACTTTTATGGATTGAGACACCCAAGGAAAGTTAGTACTAGTACCATAGGTGTAGAGAAAACCCCTTTATTGTTGATTAGTACACCGGTGTATGTATTGTAATAATAGTCGGCCTTAAAAGTAAATACATGTACCAGGCTAGACCTAAACTCTCCATCCGGTTTAAGTTCGATAAGATAGAACTTTTCTACCCTACCCCAAGTTCGAACTTGGGTTATAATGGCCAGCGAACTCAAAAATGTTGATAAGATCGAACTTCAAACGAACTTAAAATAAGTTAAAACAAGGAAGACAAGCGTGGCATTTTTCTTCCCTCCCTTTCACCAAGGTTGGCCTTTTCGTCAACTTGGGGGAAAATGTTTTATGTCGCCTTAACTACACATTGATTAATTTTAATGGAGTTGCTCTGAGAAAGGAGTAAAGGAGACCATTTTACTAAATTATTACAAATTTCTCCACTAGAAAGAATCTGAAGTTAGGACCATAGGCGATTGATATATGAGACATTTCTATCTTGGGACAATGTATAATAAAATATGAATGAATAAAAATTATTTATTCCCTGCCGAACCAACGTTACCGTTCCCCAACTATCCTTCATCCCCTGAACACCCACCCATCAATGGTAGAACTGCTGAACAGGACTTGGCGAGTAATAAAGATGAACTTACTGAGAAGTGGGAATGTGGAGGAATGATTATTTCGTTGTTGGTTTGTTTTTGGGGGAGTGTTTGGTTTTTAGATACCGGTACAATGAATGATAATATGAGGTTGTAAAGTAGAATATATATATATTCAAGAATTAATTATTACAAATGATATGTATTTTATAAAACATTATATCGATGACAATGACACAGTGGCTGAATTAATTAATTAATTGGTCAAATTAAATGAAAAATTAAGATTTTTGTTCAAGAACAGTATTTTGTCAATAATTAATGATAAATTAAGAAGTCAAGTAGACACATATTCAAGAATTAATTATTACAAATGATATGTAGATTTATAAAACAAACATCATTGATGCTGACAATGACACAGTGAATGAAATTATTAATTAATTAATTGGTCAAATGAAACGGAAGGAAAATGCAATAATTAAAAACTAAAGATTTTTGTTCAAGAACAATACAAATTGTCAATAAGACTTTCTTTCAATAAGGTACGCCTCATACTATCAACTCGCCTGCCTTGGAAAATAATTTCTCTGATGTGGTACTGGCAGAATATACTACTAGGCACACCCATGAATTATTTTGCCAATAAATGGAGTTTAGGGAAAATAGTTTCTCTGCTCTTCCACCATAGTAGAGGGTCCATCCGTGGTATGATAGATTCTAATTACATGTAATAATGATAACAATAAATCGAAATAAAATAAACTTTAGAGATCTAACGATGAACTGAGAGGTCAAGTGAAACGGTGCGGCGGGCGGTGGATGTGAATAGAAAATAGGAAAGAAAGTGCGAATATGAGGAAGATTTCAAATTTGGGTGACAATTATTATATTTGCAAGTCTAGATCTAGTCCCATACTGATTAGTTACAGATAGACAAACAGTTCAATTAGGCCCCGCCTTCTTTGTCAATAGGAATAGTTAAGGATGCGACCAGGAAAGGAGAGCGCGAAGAGAGTAGCGTCTCAATCTCATTCTCGAACCCATTGTAAGTTCGTAGTCTAGATTGTCTACCTACACTGTGACTGACTCTTTATCTTTTTATCTAAATATATATAGATCTCCTCCACTTACTAGGATCGAACTCATCAACCAAGATCTAAGTTCGAAAGGAAAGTGAAGTGTAAGTTCTATAAGATCGAACTCAGCCCGCCTTTAGTGGCTTTAGTATGCAATATTGGAATGCATAATATTAATATTACGAAACGAGTTCATTGAGAGGCGTGTGGAAATTGTTAAGATGACCGAAAACCAAAGAAATTCTATTAATAACCTAGAAGAGGCAGTGGACCCTGGGACTGTGAGGAATTGAAAGGCTTTCCGTTAGACCA
>JASKDV010202687.1:0-10782 GCA_032466395.1 Aegires albopunctatus
TGGTAAACTTTTTCTTGTGTATTCATAGACTTACCATGAACATGTTTCAACAGTAAAACAATATAAAGCAATTAGTTCGAGGTCAAAACCTATCTGTCTTCGACTATATGAATAAAATAGCTCAACCATAAAAGATGAAATTATGAAGTTAAGAATTCAGTCTTGTAATCTAAGATGACACAAAGATGAAATGAAAACATGCATGTCATAACCATACGTACCTTCACATCCTGTGTAATGGGTTGATAGAGAGAAGAAAGTCCAATCATTATCTTGTCTGGGCCTATCAAGCAAGTCTAACAAGAAATGACCCACTTCTTTCATGGCATATGCGAATGAAACCTTACTTACATTTATATACGGCATGTATAGGCCTAGGAAGGAAAGAAATGAAAAGTAAGCCATCATTATCTTCAAATCTCCAAACCCTTTTTATTTGAATATTGCGCAATAACAGCAATGTTATGTACCGTGTTCAAAAAGTTATGCCACAGCCAACGTAAAAGTTGAATAATAATATCTCTTTAGTTTTTCGTTCATTTTCGTTGAAATTTGGTATGGACCAGGACAAATATGTGTGCCATTTAATAAATACAAATTAAGGCCATACTCGTCAGGTGTGTCAAGGGAGATTACTGTATTCAGACTGACCTGGTGGAATCCCGTGTTCAAGTTTGTTCAATATGCGATGTGACCCCCGAAAGCTTGAATAACAGGATGCACATGAACGGTTCATTGACATGATAAGGTTCAGGATTGTTCTCCGGGGCATTGCTTGCCATTTTTGCTGCAAGGCAACTCCAAGTTCTTGGCATGTTCATGGTGGGCGTGGCATATTCCTTAGCCTCCTATCAAGCTGATCCCAAAGATGTTCGATTGGATTACGGTCTGGAGATCTTGAAGACCATCTCAGAACATTGATTCCATTACCATGAAGTAAATCAAATGTCATTCTAGCGGCATGTGGTCGAGCATTGTCCTGTTGGAAAAGGAGAAGTCCACCGTGACGTGCTATAAAAGGTAAGACATACTCGGGATGATGATTTCGTCACAGTACCGCCTGGCCGTGATGTTACCTTCAATAATGCTCAATGGAGTACGATAATATGCAGAAATTCAACACCATATACCATGACACTTACTTCGCCAAAATGGTCAACTTGGCGAATAAAATTCTGACGAAATCGTTCTCCCCGCCGCCTAAAAACTCGCGCTCTGCCAAATATCAGGATTCGTCCGTGAAAAGAACATTTTCCAGTTCCTCTGTATCCATGTCAGATGTTCCTGGGCCCATGTCGTGCGGTTTTACAAGTTAGATTGGGTAAAAATGTTACTTCGATGAGGTCGATATACTCCAGCAAATCGCGATGATATTTTTCAACTCATAAATGGGTTTCGAACAATTGACAATGGAGATCTTTTACTGATCCAGTTTCATTTAAACGCTGGTTTAAATGTTGCACAGTCCTTGGACAAACATTAAAAGGCCTTGCAACTGCAGAAATTGATAATCCAGAGGAAACCATTCCTATAGCACGATCACGCTCAGAATGAGTTAGTTTAATCATTTTGGAATCAATGAAATACAGATTACAATCAAGAAAATGAAACGCAGTGTGATAAGGCGTAAGCTTTGTGTACACACTGGTAACATTGTGACAGAAAATTAACCCAATCCAACGTCACGTGAAGATTATAAGGATTATATTCATAACGCACGTGCCACCTGTGAGCGTTGTGCAAAAGATCAAATTTGACCAATGCGGTGTATTAAGTGAGTTGCTACTCACTGGTGAACAGTCTCCTTCCTATCGTTGGGGATTAAATATTGGCATATTTGGGAAAATATTCACTTATTGTGGGTGTATTGATATTATATATAAATTTGATAACCTGGTATAGACCCAATAGATCTTGTCGATCCTTTATTTGTTGAAGACCTTTATTCTCATTGAAAGCTGGGCCGCAATTTTCCATTTGTCCTGTACATTTTCTGCCAGAAGACTAGCTCTTTGGGAAATTCAAGAAATAATTTTCGAAATTTTGAATTAGTTGTATTATGTTAGCAGACTAACAAGTATTTCATATTGTAGCCTATGTTTAAGATTATCAACACCATCGCTACTTCTAATATTTGTCATGTACTACAATGCATATTGACCGTAATCCTCATTACGGTTGAGTTTTGTCAGTGAAAATGAAGAAGAGGGAGAGATACTCACCATCGGAAAACGATGCATAAAACACAAGTCTATCTATCGAATACCAGCTCCTTTCTACATCGAAAGCTGCTTTTAGAGCCCAACATTTCTTTTTATTTCGTTGCAGCTGGCTGGCATGGTTTTGACATCCTGGCACTGACATATTGCAACGAAACTGAATCGCACACCCATCTGGGAATAAGTAGTCAAACATGAAAATGACTGAAATGACTTCCGGTTTAATATGATTGAAAAGAATCTGTAGTATTGAGTTAAACGCATGATAAACAAGCTAATCCTTATATTCATTTTAGGTTTATGGACAGTTACTGTGATCCTTCATTTGATTGAGATAATCAACTTAATTGAACAAGAAGTAGTCAATTAAGACTGAGCAAGTGATTGACATCAAATTATGTCATGACAACCTATGTATAAAGATTATATTATATAATATGACTTACTAACTCATAACCTTTCGCTTCCTAGTCGTCTGGCCTTGGCAGCTTCTGATATGCTCCATGTTAGTAGTCGCCATCTTTGACGAGTATCTGGGAGTATTGGTCATATTTCTTGCATAGCATGTTCATGATACACGATAAATAAGTATTGGACTATGGCTGTCTTTGTGAGGTATTCCTACGTTGCTTGTAAAAAGGACTCTAACTTTATATTCCTGTTGTTCAAGACGGCAGCTCATGTTATTTATTAATATCGTTTTATAAGGACATTCCTTCACAAAAAGGTACGATATATGATCCGTGAATTATCATTTATATCCTTGCAATAATGGTAAGTAGATCTATGTCAGGACCCAGAGACATTATTATATGTGCTAATGAATCTGTGCTTACGCCCTATTATATTATCTCCGATATTCAAGAATTTGAATACATTGTACTGTGGGCTGTCCTACCCAGAAAGGATAAAGATTGAATTAATAAATGTATAAACTGTGATCAACTATTGTCATTTATACCACTGAGTTACATTGTATTTGCCACCTCTCGTCATCCATTGAGCTATATTCTACAACGATGTTGTTTAGCAGAATTTTTATGAGCCTCATTTCATCTTCCTGAACACTTTTCTAAGTTTTCAAGTAACATTTTTCTGTCGATGGTGTCGAATGCCGCTGACATGTCAATGCCTATTATTTTTATGTTTGTCTTTTCCCTTTTTAATTCTTATGTACATTTATATCATAGTCAGGTTACAGTTGGCCTTCATCAACAAAAAATACAGTGCTCAACCACAGAGATGTTATGAGGAGCCCGATATTGACATAAAAATAAATTATGAAATATTTTACTGTTGATTAGAGAATAACATCATACTGAACAAACGGCAGGAATCAGAAGCCACCCGAAGAATGTAAAGACGAAACTAAAGTAATTATTTATAGTTATATACATATTTATTTTTTTCTAGAACAAGTCTGAATAATTCTGGAATTTTTGCGGGAGTATTAGGGTAAGATACATGATTATTTGAAAAATGTAATTACGAATAATCGTTTCACATCCACACAAATCCCATTCATGACATTCATCGACAGAAGCTGAAAAGAAAGAGAAATAATGTAAAGGCTGTTAACTCTGATCTCTCGTCTATGGGCCAGTTGGACATATTGGCTATTATTATTATTATTATTATTAGAAAAACTTGGAACACCCCCCCCCCTACCCCCCCCCCCCTTTCCTCCTTCTCCTCCGGTGGTTGGGTGTGTTCCAAGTTTTTCTAATAATAATAATAATAGCCAATATGTTGTAAACTATTGTACATAATGCAATAATTTTTTGCAATTCCGTAATAGAAAATATATTTAAATTTTTTTTCTTTGATGCAACTTGTAATATGGCTTATTTTGAAGGCCAATGGTTCTGGCATTTTAAGCGGAAATACTATGGAATGGGTTATACGTTTAAAGACATACTTATTATAAAATACACATATTATTTTAAAATTGTTAATCTAAAAGCAAATTATTAGAGTATACTGAAAATAACTAATGATCAAGTTCATCGCATAAACTCAAGATACCTGGAAACTAAAAATAGAATACTATGCGTATCTTTCAGAGTCTTATCTAAAGAAAATAGTGACATTGTCCACTAACATTGGAGTGACTCATTGTGAATTCCAATAGATTCGCTTTATAATTAGATCTGTGAATGCGACCATATTACCAAATAGAAGTAAGCATGGGGTTATTGTCCGTATTTCCGCTCAATACTGATTCATACTCACCCAGCTGGTCATTTTACTTATTAAGTACCTTCTCATGTCTCTGAGGACCACATGGAGGAGTAACTGATTAACGGCGTTCTCTTGCTAGCATACGGTCAAAAATCTGTAACTGCCTGTACCAAGGCATTTCCATAATATGTTTGAAATGTAAAAGGAGGACAGTATCGTGAAACAAATATATAACTTCCCAACAATAATGGACAAGATAGATTAATTGTGACAGATAAACTTGTTTATTTACCCTTCTCTTTTTTCTCCTCATTCCTTTACTTTTTTTCTCCTCATACTTTTACTTTTTTTTTTCTCCTCATTCCATTACTTTTTTCTCCTCATACTTTTACATTTTTCTCCTCATTCCTTTACTTTTTTCTCCTACTACCTTTACTTCTTTCTCCTCATACTTTTACTTTTTTCTCCTCATACTTTTACTTTTTTTTTTCTCCTCATTCCTTTACTTTTTTCTCCTCATACTTTTACATTTTTCTCCTTATTCTTTTACTTTTTCTCCTACTACCTTTACTTCTTTCTCCTCATACTTTTACTTTTTTCTCCTCATTCTTTTAATTTCTATCCTCATTCTCATAATTTTTCTCCTCATTCTTTTTACTTTTTCTCTTCATTCTTTTAATTTCTATCCTCATTCCTTTCGTATTTTATCCTCATTCCTATATTTTTTTCTCACTGTCTGGTTTCTGCCCTTTATTATTTTATTTATTTATCTTCTTTATTTCCTTTCTCAGTTATCTTTTGGCCCTCATATCCATCTTTTCTATCTTTCACACTTTCTCTTCACATCATGTAGCTGTTGTGTTTATTGTTTTGTACAATTTGAGTTCCATTGTCTGATGAAGGATTTTACTCGAAACGTCAAAGAGAATATTTCCTGACCATTATTGTTGTGAATTTGTATCTTTGTTTCACGATACTGTCCTCCTTTTTTCCTTGTTGCTATAATAACCCAACAGTGACTTATCTTTAAATTATGTTTGAGAAGACGTGCGCAGCATAATGAAGGTAATAAACGATTGCGCACATGCCAAAGACATCTTTTCGATTTATTATGTTGATATTTGGTTATCCAAATTGTGATCTGTTTCTTCAAAGAGGATCATAAATAACATGTCGCGAGGGCGCTTTTGAGCTATAGCGGTTTAAAGATAAAAACAGTTTATTTCATCAATTTCTTTATTAATGTCGTTTCCAAACAATCAAATCTGTATCTTTCATAAAATCTGAATGGTATAGTTGAAATAAACATATTTAATGGTAAACTAGGGACTTTTTCGGTCCCACTTTACATCAGATTTAATTACGACTTTAATTTTTTTTTTGACAACTTTAGAAACAAATTTTAAGTGTAGGTCAATAACTGAGCTGGATCACATGGATATCAGTAGAAAGACAAGCCCTTCCTCCATTTTTATCAACCAATCATGTGCCCTTTTCAAAGACCATCTGGTCAAACATTTTTCACGAAAGAGGGAACATGAGATAAGCATACATATTATTATAATATACATAGTGCATGAATAATTTTGGCTAGGTAATACAGATAACAAAGTTGAGTCACAGATTAATCATACATTTTTGAAAAAGATATGTTTTCAAACGATTTTTGAAAATTGTAACACTACATGCGAGTCTCACGGGTGACAGAAGAGAATTCCACATTAAAGGTCCGATCTTTCCGAAACTTCTGTCTCCGTATTTATTAAGTTTGGTGTTTGGAACTGCCAAAATATTTTAATATTGAGATCTTAAATTTCTTGAAGGTGTGTATGATGGATTTAACAAAAAAGAGAGACTTTGTATTCGATCCTTGCTTTAACTGGCAACCAATGAAGCGAACTTAACATTGCTTTTGAATTCATATTGAATCGTGATATTCTAAGAACAAGTCATGCTGCATTATTATGAATTCTTTGAAGTTTTTTAAGTCTTCCATCTGTGATACCCAGAAGCAAAGAGTTACAATGATCAAGCCGAGAAATAATAAGGGATGATACCAGTGTCTTCAAAGAATCACGAGAGATAACGGATTTCATTTGTGAGATTTTTCTTTGCTCGAAGTTGATAACTTTTATCATGTGATTTATTTGAAAGCCCATTGAAAGAAAACTGTCAAGAAAAACGCCCAATTTTTTCGCTTCTGAGAATGGAACGATGATATCTGCGATTGAGATACTTAATGTTTCAATTTTCTTGAGAAGTGACTCAGAGGAACAAAGGAGAACCTCAGTTTTGTTGTCATCAAATTACAATATATTTGTGTTTATCCACAACTTAACGCTGATCAAGGAAAATCGCCTCTGCTGAACAAGAAGAAAAGTGCGTTGTCTTGCCTAATGTAAAATGATATCACTTGGCCTATGTAAAAGACATAATAATTTTGATTTTTAATAGTAAAATATTATCTTAAACTAAGTATATACACGATGTAATGCAAATCGATCGATAGAATCAACAGTTACCTTGTATATGTCTATTCATCCGTCCTTGAAACCGGTGAAAATGGCTTTCCATCTTTCATCGCAAATTTCTCAGAACTTGTTTACCCGACCATTTTACCGTCATATCTTTGTAATGTCCGATCTTCATAAACTTGGTATCATATTAAAGTGCAGAATTTAGGCTTCCCTGTGATACACATAACTCAAAACCCATGAATGCGACATATTATTTATGTTCCGTTTCGAAGAAACAGGTCACAATTAGGATTTAGAACGTAGACTATTTATTGAAAAGAAAATTCCATTTTGCATCTCTAAATCGCTCATTTAATTCACACCCTAGTATGATTGTCACACTAAGACGGAAATTCCCGCTAAGGCACAATTGGGATGCTTAAACTTGTCTTTAAGAGAAAGGAAATTAAATATTGTGTGTAGGGGAGTAATAAGGAACACAGTAACTGTAATATTATCTAAAAGCTACAAAATGGCTTTTTCGTTGATCGAATAAAGGAAAGAAAATCATTCGCCCTTTGTTGACTCAATCAAAGAAACCTCGCTGTCTTTCACAACGTAAGGTTGGTTCCCGTCATCAATGATAGTTTCAGAACAATTTAGGAATCGGTTTCGGTGAAATCGGCCCGAACGTTCACACACACACACAATTCAATTCAATTCAATTCAAGTTTATTGTTAGGCCAACTGGCCAAAGAACATAATTCAAAACAACATTTACAAAATTATTATTTTTTCTTCCCCGCACTCACCCATTCGCCCACAAACATCGATCATTTTCAAGTCAAATGCACTAACAATGTAACAACCAACTACATGACAATAACATTGCCAATTGCCTATGCAAATACACAAACACACTCGCAGAATAGACGGACAGATACATAATAATATGCAAGTAGACAATCATCAACAATAATACAACTAACAATAACAGCACAAATAACATTAACAATTTCAATAAGGCTAATAATAATACACACACACACACACACGCACGCACACACACACACACACACACACACACACACACACACACACTCAAACACAGAGTATTTCATAGATAATATTAGACACTTTGCTTACGAATGCATCCATAGTGTTGAAGAGTTATAGCAAAACGAGTTGATCCAGTATAAGTTTGATTGTCAAGGAATATCGTAAATGATTTGACAATAAATTCCACACTATCATAAGATCGCATGCGATAACTCTGTGCAATTAGCTGAATATCTGAGAAACAAACAAACAAACAAGCTGATCTCCATAAACTACTTTTACATCGTTATCAAAATACAGTGACATCATCTTTATTGGAACAACATGGGAATGGATAAAAACTTTGGACAGTCCGACTTCGATTTCGAGACTTTTTCTGTAAATATCAATATATATATATAACGTCAATGGATTAATTTGGAGACAGTCAGACTTAAGGTATTGAAGTTCTACGAGGACTGTTTTTAAAACGTCTTTATTCTCAGTATGATAAAAGCATTGTACTGGTATGTTCTATATTTCTTCATAATTATCGTGAAAAGTAATCTTTTCACATCAAATCCTTGATGATACAGCTGAAAAAAGAAAAAAAAACTAATTTTCCCACTAATACAGCACTTATTGCCAACCAAAGCATGAAAGCGCTTTACAAAGACTTTTCACTTCCCCTGGCCAACAGCAACACAGAACACATACAGCCGTTTGCATCCAATAATCATCATGTTGTTGTTTTTTGGACAGAGACAACGCTGTCTTACTCATTCACACCTTATTCGGGTGAGTTGGTTGGAATAAAGTACCTTATCTATGGATAGACACTCCGCCAATCAAGTGACCAGTGCTTTGTTGAAATTAAAAGTGTCTAGATGGATTAGACCCAACCAATCCACCTAGGCGTGCGGCATCGGTTAGTGGAGCTGCTGTGGTTTCTTGATATTGAACTGTATTAACCACCTAACAACAGAATGCCTCGACGTCCTCCTTTCATCTTATATTGAATGTGATCCACATTACTTTGCAACGGTAGTTATGGTGTCTTTATCGTAAGAATTCTTCTTTTTTTTTAAATCGGTATCAAACTTATGAACTCATGTTCTATTATAGTTACAATTTGATCAAAAACATTGCGTATCTTTTGGTTCTAAATTTACGTGTTGCTATTCTTGTACTGGGTTATATTAGAGGTAAAAAAAATGGCGGAAATGCTTCAATTTGCATGGTAATTTTGTAGTAAACTTATTGCCTGCTTACTTACCATCTCCTTGCATTTTTGTTATGGAAGAATCATAGTCCCTGTAAAAAAACATCGTCGTCAGGATAAAGGTTTGGGAAGATACTACAAAAAATGTCTTCGTAATTTAAAGATCCATTCTTTCCTTCACAGGAAGACATCAAAAATTCTATTCGACTTGTACAGGTTTCTGGGAAAGAATAAAAATCGATCACGGGTGGTCTTGATTAGGGCTGCAACTAACAATAGTGAAAATGTTAGTCATTGCATTTCTTACTAAGCGGAATAATTTTGTTCTTGGTTCTTTAAAATAAGACAGGACATTTTCAAAAAGAATCCTTTTTTTTTAATCAATTAATCACAATTTTTGCAATGTAACACCTCAATTATCATCGTTGTATGTGTAGGCCCATTGCGTTTTGATAGACAATCCAGTAACATGTTGCGCTACGCCTAGGCAATGTAAATTGAGGTCGTATGGTTGCCTTGCACACTTCCTTTTCCTCAGATTCTGACTTTTCCCACTTACTTCAGTGGAGAGACAACCTCATTTCGTCTGAGTAGGAAAAGTCGTAGGAGTATTACTCTAAATACTTTTATAGACCATGGTAGGTATTGAATATTGATAGGGTGACTGGCCGGAACGGCCTGCTCTTATAGATTTATATGCCCCGATTGTTCTTTTACATGTACAAACACTTGGGACCTCCGAACGTATCGTTCATCTCCGATAGGACTAGACACATATAAAATATCCTGCCAACCACAGCATAAAGGAACAGAAGAAATTCGAACAATCTAATTTCAACATAAGGCTTGCACCGACCGGAATTCGAACTTTTTGGTTTCGTTGGCCAACGCTATAACCTACTGAGCTATCCTCTCCTTTTGTAAGTAATTTAACTTTAACACATTAAGTATCCTTATACATATCGGCACGGTGACAAGCTGTGATCGCATGGCATAAAAGGAAGTTTGCGTAAATTTGATAATACATATAAACATTGTAAATGTGCAAATTAGAAGAGAAATCCTTCTTTGTGCTAGGCTAAGCTCGTTTTTATTTGTTTGTGGGGATTCATTTCTTGATCGTTTAGTCGCTGTTTCCGTTTTTATTTCTATATCTATGCTGATAAAGTAAGGCCCAACATTAAATATTTAAAATATTAGAAGAGAAGTATAGTGAAGTATCTTGTTGATAGATCTAGATCTTACACCTAGATTGACATCAAGTAATTAATTATAATTAACCAAAAACAAGCAGTATCAAAAGCTAAATCTTCCCTAGATTCAAGCAACGTCTTAACTCTATCGTTATATAATATAACGAGGCATGCTCCTTGCCGACATCGTAAGAAGCATCAATTGAGAAATATTGTCACCTGATGAGTGTGTAGCTGTACACGAAACTTCGAAGTTGTGGCTTAAACTATATTGATCTAAGTATCTTTTTATATTATACTAGCAGAGTACCCGGCGATGCCCGGGAAAGAGGAAAAAATAAATTATTTGTAAGTTGTGATTTTATTTATTTATTTTTTTTGCTACTGAACCAGTGACCCCCAAGTGAACCACGAGTGGCCTCCATATGAACCAGATCTGATGGTACAATGATGTCATTTATAAGTTACAATTA
>JASKDV010202698.1:0-13330 GCA_032466395.1 Aegires albopunctatus
CATACAAGTAAAAGTTGTTCTTATATAGCGTACACATACAAGTAAAAATTGTTCTTATATAGTGTATACATACAAGTGAAAATTGTTCTTATATAGCTTACACATACAACTAAAAGTTGTTCTTATATAGCGTATACATACAAGTAAAAGTTGTTCTTATATAGCATATACATACAAGTAAAAGTTGTTCTTATATAGCATATACATACAAGTAAAAGTTTTTCTTATATAGCGTATACATACAAGTAAAAGTTGTTCTTATATAGCGTACACATACAAGTAAAAATTGTTCTTCTATAGTGTATACATACAAGTAAAAATTGTTCTTATATAGCGCACACATACAAGTAAAAGTTGTTCTTATATAGCGTACACATACAAGTAAAAGTTGTTCTTATATAGCGTACACATACAAGTAAAAATTGTTCTTATATAGTGTATACATACAAGTAAAAATTGTTCTTATATAGCGCACACATACAAGTAAAACTTGTTCTTATATAGCGTATACATACAAGTAAAAATTGTTCTTATATAGTGTATATATACAAGTAAAAATTGTTCTTATATAGCGCACAAATGCAAGTAAAAATTGTTCTTATATAGCGCACAATTGCAACTAAAAATTGTTCTTATATAGTGTATACATACAAGTAAAAGTTGTTCTTATATAGCGCACCCTTAGCGTAGCGGTGCTTAAGTCGCTTTTCCGTGACTGACAGCAACACAATATGTAGGACAAGACTGGCAGCCTGTTAGGTGCAATTTCAATTTTAGGACACGGACAATGTTGTCTTAACGGCCAGGTACTCATTCACACCTGAGTCAAGTGAGGTAAATGGGACAAAGTGGTTTACCCAAGAACACACCGCCAATGACCACTGGTTATCAAGAAAATGTACGTCTAGCGGGATATGATCCCACAAAGTCGCCTAGCCGACCGGCAAGTGAAGCCGATTGAGTTTTTCATGTTGAAACTGTGTTAACCACTAGGTCACTCAATGCAGATTTTCACAAAACCTGCTCACATCATTTATCCATGTGGCAGGCTATTTCACACAAAGTAGCATTTCAACTTCCTAAGAAGCTCACAGCGGAACAGCTGATAATCAGCCCTTACCTGCTAGTACACTGATGTTGACAAGACTCTTCACTGCCCATACCTGGTGTATTCTGTGATTCTTAGGCAATGCAACACATCTACACTGTTCACCATGTTGAGAAAAATGGAAAAAACTTTAAACATCTATCCTGTCAAAAATTATCATTACTTTTTTTTATGGATGTCACAGTCTTAGTGTGAAATATTATATGTTTATTTGTGTGTTTTAAAAAAATATAAAATGTAAGTGCAAAGCTAACTTGTTGACCTCAAGGTCTAGCGTCATATTTGTTCAGTTAAGTCGGTCGTCGGTCTGCCTTGTTATATTCATATATGTCGCGCTTCCATCGTTGATAGAGACCTGATAGTTCATTCATTCACGTCATTTTGACATGTAGAGAAATACCATTTCTAGTTCAGATACGTCATCCTGCCATTGTCACGAGATAGATAAGGGTTGGTATAGTGTGATTGATGTAAAATAATGGAAATCTCATTTTTGTCAGTTACGTCGTTCTGCCTTGGGGCAGCAGTACTCTTGAGTGCAGTGAGTCAAAGAAAAAAAGAAGGATTGTGAAATCCAAAATCCTTCTCAACCCCCAGGGGGCATACAGAGGTGCGACCCGATGAAAGGCGTTTCACTCTAGCATACTGACAAGATCTTCAACTAACTATAGCCAGGTATCTCTTTTACACCTGGGTATAGTGAGGAAATGTATGTAAAGAGTCTTTCCTCAAGAACTCAATATCGCGCACAACCAGGATTTGAACCTGGGACCTCTCAATCACCAGCCCTAATGTTTAACACTAGACCACGATGCCACACGAAGAAAGTGTGTAACGAAAGACTTTTCCAAGGACCCAAGAGCAGACCCAACGCTAGCGGGAATCAGACTCACAGCCTTTTGATTGCAAGTCAACCTTGGTGCCACCCTTGGTTTGAACATATTGGAGACCAATGGCACAGCTTATAAAAATGGTGTGGATGTGAAGAAGACTAGTTCATGTGATGTGTGTTGTGTTTTTGGATGTTGAATTGTACAAAAACCATTAAAGATACAACAGAGAACCAACAAGACAAGATGGCTTCATTTCTATCGTGCCCACAAGAGTCACACTTTTTATTTTGCCAAAAGGTGTAAACATAAAGTAACGACTAAATGCCAGAACATACCAGTGTACATTGGAACAATATACAACAATGTGGTTCCTTACATACCAGTGTACATTGGAACAACATACAAACAATGTGGTTCCTTAAATACCAGTGTACATTGGAACAATATGCAAACAATGTGGTTCCTTACATACCAGTGTACACTGGAACAATATACATTAATGTGGTTCCTTACATACCAGTGTACATTGGAACAATATACAACAATGCGGTTCCTTACATACCAGTGTACATTGGAACAATATACAAACAATGTGGTTCCTTACATACCAATGTACATTGGAACAATATACAACAATGTGGTTCCTTACATACCAATGTACATTGGAACAATATACAACAATGTGGTTCTTACATACCAGTGTACATTGGAACAATATACAAACAATGTGGTTCCTTACATACCAGTGTACATTGGAACAATATACAACAATGTGGTTCTTTACATACCAGTGTTACATTGGAAAAATATACAACAATGTGGTTCCATACATACCAGTGTACATTGGAGCAATACACAACGTGGTTCTGTCAATATTGTCCGACACGTTGATTAAATTTCTTTGGTTTTTTATAGGTAGAATAATTTGTGTGTTGTGTTTAAAGAATGATACTTTAATTAAAAGTAGGCGAGACAGAAAAGTATGAGAATCATCTAATACTTCTTATCTTTCGTTAATGCAAAATGATAATGAGCTTGAACTCTTGTGGCTTCATATTACATGGAAAACATTTTTTACGATGGTTGTTGTGATGCCCCCTCAATACTCTCGACTGGGGGAGCATAAGGCATCAACAAAGCATTTCCATCCAATCCGATCCTTAGGCCAACAAGCGCACTTCCCTCCAGGTCTTTCCAAGCTCTGTTAGCTCATCTGCAATTGTACATCGCCAGATGCCAGGTGGTCTTCCTCTGCTTTGGTTCCCTGGTGGTGTCCACGACAATTCCTCAAGAGGATGACGTTTTTTCTTCATACGCAGGACATGGCCAAGCCAGTTCCATCGCCGTTTCTTGACAACCAGCACATACTATATTGGAGAGGTGGCCAATCTTTCTCCATATCTCCTCATTGCTGACTTTGTCTTCCCAGCTGATCTTTTAACAGTCTTCTCAAACACTTTCCTTCAAAACCAATCAGCGTGGACTCAATGGTCCTTTGTCAGTCTTTTCAAACACCAGCCTTCAAAACCAATCAGCGTGGAATCAATGGTCTGTTGTCAGTCTTTTCAAACACCTTTCTTCAAAACATCTCAGTCTGGACTCAACAGTCTCTTGTCAGTCTTCTCAAACACGTTCCTTCAAAACATCTCAGTGTAGACTCAATGGTCTGTTGTCAGTCTTCTCAAACACCTTCCTTCAAAACCAATCAGCGTGGACTCAATGGTCTGTTGTCAGTCTTTTCAAACACCTTCCTTCAAAACCTCTTAGTCTGGACTCAATGGTCTGTTGTCAGTCGTCTCAAACACCATCCTTCAAAACCTCTCAGTCTGGACTCAATGGTCTGTTGTCAGTCTTTTCAAACACCTTCCTTCAAAACCTTTCAGCATGAACTCAATGGTCTGTTGTCAGTCTTTTCAAACACCTTCCTTCAAAACCTCTCAGCGTGGACTCAATGGTCTACCTTCCTTCAAAACCTCTCAGCGTGGACTCAATGGTCTACCTTCCTTCAAAACCTCTCAGCGTGGACTCAATAGTCTACCTTCCTTCAAAACCTCTCAGCGTGGACACAATGGTCTACCTTCCTTCAAAACCTCTCAATGTGAACTCAATGGTCTGTTGTCAGCCTTTTCAAACACCTTCCATCAAAACCTTTCAGCGTGAACTCAATGGTCTATTGTCAGTCTTCTCAAACACCTTCCTTCAAAACCTCTCAGCTTGGACACAATGGTCTATTGTCAGTCTTCTCAAACACCTTCCTTCAAAACCTTTCAGTGTGAACTCAATGGTCTATTGTCAGTCTTCTCAAACACCTTCCTTCAAAACCTCTCAGCATGGATACAATGGTCTGTTGTCAGTCTTCTCAAACACCTTCCTTCAAAACCTCTCAGCGTGGACTCATCGGTCTGTTGTCGAGATAGAACGTGCCAAATTGTTGTCTTCTCCCTATCATGAAATTTGTCCAATTTATTGACCTTAAATAGCTGTTTTTCGTTTCAGCTGGCTTCAAGCCAAACGCTATGGAACTACTACGTGGATATCGAATTAAAACGTATGGAGACGTGGGATAAACTGGTGCCTGCGTTCCGTTATGACAGATCTGCTTCTTTTTTCAAGATGTTGGTTCCTACCACGGACACGGTTCGTTTTGGCTACATTTTAGAAAGGATGCTGTCAGTGAACCGATGTGTGCTTTACACGGGTGGAACAGGCGTGGGAAAGGTATCCCTGATTAAGCTGTAATTTAGATAAATCTGGTTAGTTCTTATTTAATTGACAAATATTTTTTTATGGGCATAGAGCAATTTTTAATGAGTTGGTATATATATGCTTTGTAGTAGTATTATTATTATTATTATTATTATTATTATTATTATTATTATTATTATTATTATTATTATCCTTTAAAGATGTTATAAATCACCTTTCTTTTCTTTATCATTTCATTGAAAAAATTGCTGTTAATTTCTTCCTTGCTTATTCAGCTATTCATCATGAGGATATTTGCATGTTGTTACGCAGCGATGCCTGAATCAGACTTCATCATTCAATATCAGAGTAAACACTTATTGAAGAGGAACACCTGGCAGATAGTTTATTTTTTAAAAGGTGTTTACTCATCGACCTGAGACTGGATTCTTCAACTGTTGCCATTGGTGAAACACAAACTCATAATTGAAATTAATTAAGGATGTCACTTATACCGGAATGTGGTCATATCATTATTTTGTTGTTTTTTCGTTGTTGTTTTTTCTTCCTGATTTCATTTTTGTTTTCTATTAAAGTAACGTTTCATTCATGCTAAACTTTGAGGTAATGTATTTTTTACATCCTTTCAGTCAGTCATTGCACGAGACCTGTTGGAACGAATTGCAGAGCGTCAGGATTACGTACCAATTTTCATTAATTTCTCAGCTCAAACCAGCAGTAACCGGACCCAGGAAATGATCGAAGCCAAGTTGGATAAACGAAAGAAAAACGTCATCGGTAAAACATATCAATTTGGAATTTATAAAAAGTTCTAGAAGTGGCATATTACAACAATATCATTTTTAGGTTACATCACATGACCTGGTTTAGTCATTGATATTTTCGTATGACCTGGTTTAGTCATTGAGATTAACGTAAGGCCTGGTTTAGTCATTGATATTATCGTATGACCTGGTTTAGTCATTGAGATTATCGTATGACCTGGGTTAGTCATTGAGATTATCGTATGACCCGGTTTAGTCATTGAGATTATCGTATGACCTGGTTTAGTTCTTGAGATTATCGTATGATCTGGTTTAGTCATTGAGATTATCGTATAACCTTTAGTCATTGAGATTATCGTATGACCTGGTTTAGTCATTGAGATTATCATATGATCTGGTTTAGTCATTGAGATTATCATATGATCTGGTTTAGTCATTGAGATTATCTTATAACCTTTAGTCATTGAGATTATCGTATGACCTGGTTTAGATATTGAGATTTGAGTTTCCTGTGTATTAGCCAACTCATTGCCAGGATTTTGCCCACTATATTAAATCTTGATGTACGCTGTCATGATATAATAGGCCATGCTCACAGCTTAATTCCCTGATACCTATCATATTAAAATATTATGTACAGGGTTGCCTCGTGGCCAGGAGTTGAGCACTTAGTCCGGAGTAGGCCTGGGGAAGCGTTCGAATCTTGAAAATAGCCCGGAATGGAAATACCCGGTGCTCCAGGCCCAGAGAAAGTGCCAAATCTAATATATCGCTTTTTCAATATTGTACCTGTTGTGAAATTAACTATCAGATATTTTACTAAAATTTGAAAGTATTGCTGTGGTGTACGATGGTACAATATTGCTATATATAACTATGGCAATGTGTTGCCACATTGACAAATATCCAGCCATGCAACTGACTGCTTTTATGAAAAACAAAAAATAACTGCCGGAAACGTGTGAAAATCAGAAAATCATCTCTTCATATCTTATTTCTTGAAGCCAAAAGTATTTTGGTTACATTCTAGAGAAACTCTAAGAAATGCATTTGTTTATTATTCCAAAAGTTGGTGGCATTATCTCTGGTTAAAACCCGTGCAGGCTTGAAGTTGAAATTCAAAATATTGGGTTTCCTTCTGCTCCCTATCCTCAAGTTGCTAGGATAAAGAGTGCCAAGTCCTATTAAAGACGGACTATAATATTGGAAGTCCCATGTGTGTACACGCATGAAAACAACTCTTTGCTGTTATCTAAAGGACAGTATAGGCAAACCCTAAAACGACCAATGTTGTAAAAATGGGTAAATTTTATGCAAATTCAACAACCATTATATTGGCTTGAACCCAAGAAAAGCTTGCTATGTTACAGCTTTAGCATTGCTCAGTGCGATCTTGGCCTCAACTCACAATAAAAAAATCTAGGTCACATAGTGTGTTGAACCAAAAAACGGTGAAATAACGTCTCATTATCAATGTATAACAAATCGAAGGGAAGAACTCCGAGTTAAATGAAACTTGCAATCTCATTGGCTAGAATCTAACAATACTATTCAATCAAAACTTCTTTCTCAACTTAGAAAAATAACCGGAAATTTCCAATTTAAGAAGCCAGGTCTCTTTCTCAAGACATTGGCCTGCCGTGCTCCTGACATTGAAAAGCGTGTGACTAATATATATACGGCCTACGCATGGTCAGAGCATACCAGAAATGTCTTTTTAAAAAGGCCCGAGCTTCTCTTGGGTTAAGTTGCCCCCTCCCTAAAATGAATTGGTTGAAAGTTAATGGGTGAAGTGCTCATTGAATTGTGAATCTTATTATCATTTTTTTCTAATGAATTTTCTTCCAGGTGCTCCAAAAGGCAAGCGAGTGGTCATCTTCGTAGATGACTTGAACATGCCGAAACTGGATACCTACGGCTCCCAGCCTCCTGTTGAACTCCTAAGGCAATACCTGGACTTTAAGGGTCTTTACGACCGTGAGCTGATGACTTGGAAAAGCATTGAGGTCAGTCAGACTATGATGATACTTGTACATAGACCCCTTTGTGGTTTGTTAGGAATATAATCATTATGGTCCTCAAGATTGACAAATGATTTTTTAAAGTTCACAATACATTCACATGATGAGCGCACAAGATTTAATATCTTAACCACCTAGAAATGAAAGTGTATCATTACACTATTTACGGTATTCAAAGTCATATTGTATCATTACACTATTTACGGTATTCAATGTCATATTGTATCATTACACTATTTATGGTATTCAAAGTCATATTGTATCATTACACTATTTACGGTATTCAAAGTCATATTGTATCATTACACTATTTACGGTATTCAAAGTCATACTAGAATCGATTTCATTTATTGTGACTTTCATCTTTTATTATTTTGTTTTCTTTCAACTCTGATGAAAGGTTATACAACAATTTTCACGATTATAATAAGTTAGTTATCTAGACCTTGCATTATTTTTCTTTTACATCTTTAGATTTTTTTTGTTTTTTTAAACAACCTTTAGCTTCTTACTTTCCTTAGAAACTATGTACAATGGGTTCAATTTAAATTGATTTTATGATTTCTTGAAAAAATGGATAATATTTTTGTATAATTTGAACCTACTTGAACATCATCACCAGGACGTCACCTTATCGGCAGCATGTGCACCTCCAGGGGGTGGTCGCAATCCAGTTTCTGCCCGTTTGATTCGCCACTTCACCATGCTGTATATTCCTCCACCGTCGGATAGCACCCTGAAGGCCATGTTCCTGGTAGGAATCTGCCGTTAATTGTCATGGCTTCTAATCTGAATTAGGTTGACAGGTTGTATTGATTAGTGTTCTCTTATGTTAAAAAGACGACAACTTTAAATCTTTCGGCTTCTGTCGAGGGAAGCCCTAGAGAACCTTGCGTAAGCCGCAGAGCAGCACCACCACCAGTCTGCCGTTTTCAAATGAAAGGTCGTAACTGCATAAGAAGATAGAGTGCAATTATGGCCTTTCATTTGAAAATGGCAGCAGTTAGGCATGACTCAATAATTTTTTTATTTTATTTTGAATAATATTTTTCAAATTCCACTTATTCATCCCAGAAGGGAAATTTGTCTTTTGGTATTTACCGTCACCGAGCGTCGGCCGTAAGAACAGTGCCACAAACGTAAGCAATTCCTGTAAATAACCTTGCCCAAGAGTTAAACATGGTGTCTCCAATAAGATTCGAACCTGCGACCTTTCACATGCGAGTCCAACGGCTTAACCCTTCAGCTGCCGTGCCACTCTTATGGTATGTATTAAAAGACCAGTATGTTTTCATTTTTTCCTAGCACTGTAAAATTATGTAATAAATTGTCCCATGGGAATTGAAAGTGTGAAAAAAATTTTTGAGACTTTTCAATTAGGGCTACGATCCTAAGGTCATCACACCATGTCATAACTCTGTCAAATATGCTGACAGAAGTAGACATGTCAGTCTATTTGAAGAAGAAGACCAAGTTAATGTCGTGCCTCTTTGATTCGCAGGCCATCGTTTCTGGGTTTTTCAACGAATTTACCCGTAACGTAAGAGCCATGGCAGAACCGGTTGTCTTGGCGTGTATAGACATCTACTTTCGTCTAAGTAAGGACATGCTTCCCACCCCTGCCAAATCACATTACGTCTTCAACTTGAGGGATTTGTCCAAAGTGGTTCAAGGTAAGAGGAAGGCTATTGCATCAGGCAGCATTTAATGACATGACTTTTTTCATCAGGTGGTATTTCTGTTGCCATGGAAACATTAGCAATGGTGGATTTCGTTTAAGTCGCTACTGGTCTAACCAGTACCAATGAAATTCATTGAAAGTTTGTAATGCAAAATATAAAATTGTTAATGTGTCACGGTTTTAAAGATATCCTCCGTGATTTTTTTTTAGTACAAATTATTTATAAAAGATACTTTTACAAAAGTGCGAAAAATCATCGAATCTTGGCACAAAACCCTTCTTGAATCATGATCTTCATCTTCATCATCATCTCGTTCCCATCATTACTATCACCATCATCATCATTATTATCATTTAAGCCAAAGAACTATAGTCATGATCCAACAGCTGCTGGAGCTACAACAACAACAACAACAAAAACATCAGGAAGAATTATTTTCAGTGATCATAATAAGTAAATTGAGTCTTAGGCTGACCCAAGAGCTACTGGAGCAATAACAACAACAACAACAACAACAACAACAACAAAAACATCAGGGAGAATTATTTTCAGTGATCATAATATAGTAAATTGAGTCTTAGGCTGCCAGACATGGAGGATATTATTTTCAAATACAATCCCACCTGCCTTAACGATCATTTCTCCAAAGCAGCCACCTGTAGTAACGGCCACTCCTCTGTGAATCCCTTGCCTTTTTTGCTAGATTTATGGGGCATCAAATGAAACCACATGGCACGAAGTTGACGTGTGGTACGTAAAAGGTTGGCCACCCCTGGTATAAATGATAATACCATCAATGCATACTGTTTGGACCTCAGAAGGGAAAGTGTGGCTTAGTATACCTCAGCCCCTCTCCATAACGGCCATTTTTCTCAGTGATCTTAAGTGACCACTATGGACTGTACATATGTGGTCAACATATAAAAATAAATATCTTATCATATATAATAAATTCAGAAGAATCCTTGGCATCTCATATAGAGAACATATTACGAATGAAAAGGTTCGAAGCAGAATCTGGCAAGCTATTGGACCCTACCAAGAAACTCTTGACCATTGTAAAACGGCACAAACGGCACATGGGTATGGGCACATTACAAGATCTTCTGGTCTTGCTAAGACATTTCTCCAGGGCACAGTGCAAGGTGGGAGAAGAAATGGCAGACAGAGAAAACACTAGGAAGATAATATCCGTGAGTGGACAGGCTTGGGACTGAGCGACACCGTGAGAAAAGCAGAGGAAAGAGAGGAATGGCAAAGATTGGTTGTCACGCCATGCGGTGCCCCAAATGTCCACAAGATTATGGGACAGATATATAGATAGATAGATATAATGATATATATTGCGATATTTGTTGTTCTACCATATGTTAAAACAATAATAAAAGACATATAGCATGGAATAAGCCAGTGAAACAAGGATACTTACAAAGGAAAGAATCACACCAAGCAAACACAAACATCAACAAAGAACACCAATCTTCATGTTTATGTCAAACTACAAAGCAGAACACCAATCTTCATGTTTATGTCAAACTACAAAGTAGAACACCAATCTTCATGTTTATGTCAAACTACAAAGCAGAACACCAATCTTCATGTTTATGTCAAACTACAATGCAGAACACCAATCTTCATGTTTATGTCAAACTACAAAGCAGAACACCAATCTTCATGGTTATGTCAAACTACAAAGCAGAACACCAATCTTCATGTTTATGTCAAACTACAATGCAGAACACCAATCTTCATGGTTATGTCAAACTACAAAGCAGAACACCAATCTTCATGGTTATGTCAAACTACAAAGCAGAACACCAATCTTCATGGTTATGTCAAACTACAATGCAGAACACCAATCTTCATGTTTATGTCAAACTACAATGCAGAACACCAATCTTCATGTTTATGTCAAACTACGATGCAGAACACCAATCTTCATGTTTACATCAAACTACATTGCAGAACACCAATCTTCATGTTTATGTCAAACTACGATGCAGAACACCAATCTTCATGGTTATGTCAAACTACAACGCATAACACCAATCTTCATGGTTATGTCAAACTACAATGCAGAACACCAATCTTTATGGTTATGTCAAACTACAATGCAGAACACCAATCTTCATGGTTATGTCAAGCTACATGCAAATTTTCAGATCTCTAAAATGATTAATGTTATCCAAATAGTGCATTTTTTAATGTCTAATAACAGCTGGTCCCCCTGGGTGTGCTTGGCTCAAATTGGCTGATCCTACGTGAGTTAAGGGGATATTTGTTTTGTTGTACTTACTTTAGGTTACTTTATGTTAGTAGTCACGTCAAGCAGGGTGTCATCCCGCTACTGCTGTTGTCAGGAACTCCAATGCTTTCTCTTAGCAGTTGAGTTATGCCATTCGCTACCTCTTGTCCCATTTCCGGTTCCAGTGCAGAAAAATTTAGCATAGGAAATGAAATAGGAAGTTTAACTAGCAAAAAGGTTTTAGAAAGTTGTCTAGTTGCTCATCAATGAATGCATGGTGGTAGCTTAAGGTTTCAATGTAATGGTACCTTGGTCTTTTTGCAGGAATACTACAGGTGGACCCTGGCATATTCAGAGAAAAGAACCAAATTTTCCGACTCTTCATTCATGAGACTCAACGGGTGTTCCATGACCGACTCATCAACAAGGAGGACAAAATGTTTTTTCACAGCATCATGTCTGAGATTGTTGCCAAACATTTTAACGAAGTGAGTCTCTGGACTTTTTGACAATGGAACCCCTAGTTTTATTGGATCCTTGAGGTAAAAGTAAGGGGGTCGATGAGAGAATCGGTACAAGGATTAGACAAAGAGCAGTTGTTTTACTCAGTCTCAGGATTTTTTAGTAAAATATAGAAACATTTACATCAAGGGTGAAAGTTTGCCAGGAATTCTCAGAATTCCGGAGATTTTTTTATATGTTTGCATAAGACACTGCCTGGTTGTTGTTTTTTACTTTCACTCGATGTGGCCAGATAAATCATGCCACTAAAATATCTTGTTAAATCACTTCGCCTGCTCTACAAAATGAAATTAATTTGAATAATAATTGTTTGATGAAGTGATTGTACTGTAAATGGTGTCAGCATAAAGACATTTTTTTCAAGAATTTTCTGGAGATCATGGAAAGTTCTTGAGAGAATTGAACATTGTCATTATATGATATGGGGAGTCAGTGGCCCAGAGGTTAACTAACACAGTTCAAACACGAGAAACTCAAGTGTGTTCACTCACCGACACCGGCCGGCTGGGTAACTTGGTGGGATCGTACCCCGCTAGATACAAAATTTCTCGATAGCCACTGATCATTGGCGGTGTGTCCTTAGGTAAGACACCACTTTGCCCTTCCTACCTCACTCGACTCAGGTGTGAATGAGTACCTGGCCGTTAAATAGAGTTGTCCGTGTCAGAAAATTGTAATTGCGCCTAACATGCCGCCAGTCTTGTCCTATGTGTTCCGTATAGCTGTCGGCTAGGGGAAGTTGAAAGTCATTGTAAGACTCCTAGAGCTGAGGTTCCTTGGGTTGGGCGCTTTATAAATGAGATCTTAACTTTTTTCTTTTTTTTTTTTTAAATTTAATTATGTGTTTATGATGTTCAGGTAAAATGAACGGGGTCAACTTTCACCCCTGATTTACATGTACTAGGTGGCCTCGTGGTATAATGGTTAACTTGGTAGGCTGGCATTCAAACGGCTTTGAGTTCCATTCCCCCCAGAGGTAGGTCTGACATTGAGTCCTAGGGTGTGGAGTACTGGCTATCAATTAGCTATAATTAACGACATTGCTTTTGACCACTATGTCCATGACAATGGTATGCGAATAATTTATCAAAATGTTTACAACTTCTTTTCAACTCTTTGCCTTGTACTTTCAGAATATAGAGTCAACATCGTTTGCCAAGAATCCCATTTTGTTTGGAAACTTCTTGAAACCAGGTGCCGATCCAGAAAATATTTTTTATGAAGAGATAACCGACATGAAGAGGCTACAAATAGTGTTGGCAGACGTACGTATGCATTAAAAGTAAAGCTTAGTATTTTTTACGTTCAATCTAGGAATTGGAACCCATAACACGTGATAAAACATTTTTGTGAAAAATTGTATGTTAAAATTTGTCCTTGGTACTTTTGAGGCTCACGTTATCACAATAGACTTCTTCTTCTTTCCCATCTCTACCGCCTTCAACATGG
>JASKDV010202710.1:0-10782 GCA_032466395.1 Aegires albopunctatus
AGAGAGAGAGAGAGAGAGAGAGAACGATAGAGAGGATGAAAGAAAGAGAGAGAGAGAACACTAGAGAGGTGGAAAGAGAGGAGAGAGAGAGAGAGAGAGACAGATAGAGACACAAAGAGAGATAGAACTTATTTCTTGGTAAGGAGAGGGCAGTGATAAATTCACCGGTCTATTTCTCTCACTTACTACACAATGTAAGGATCGTCTTGTCTTTGGGGCAAGTGGGCTAAACCAATTTCAATGAGGCCTTCCAACCATGTTTGGTTCTCCATGTCATTGCTTTTTATACACATATGAATCTCATTCACAAGTTCATACCATCCAAAAATTCACGTGTTTAATGCATGGCACAATGATCACAGGCTCCACCTAAATCAAACACTTGGTAATTGCTGGGAATTTTTTTATACAGTGATCATATCATTCAAATTATTTTTCTCGATTTGGAACGATAACCATCTTCCTCTTTCCAGTAACTGGCGGATGTTCCAATTAACCAGCATAGTTAATTTAGGAAGAATTCAGTCCCAGATGAATTCATTTCAATTAAGCGGCTGTTCCAGTTAATAGAATTTCCAAATTCCAGCTTGCACTGTATTATCATTGATGTAAAATCTCTTGATACTAATGAATACTTTGGTAAAAATTCCATAGAAACACTGAATAACAAATTCATTCATCATGGAAACATTTAACCACAAAAACAAAAGGTCCAGAGATATTAATTTTTGCTTTAGAACCTGGTCTTCCAAACTTCCAAAACTGGTGCAGGTTCTCATATAATGTGAAGTCAAGGATTTGAAAGTTTGAGTGGGTTTGAAAATCAAAGTTTGCTAACTCTCTGATAAATGAGAGTAAGAAAGGAATTTAAACGTTTTCTACCATTATTATATATTGTGCATAGATATATGTAATGTGAGCTAGACTGGTCATTGGTTTAAGCCAATCATGTTATAAAATGTTAAAGGATAACAAGACCGGAGATTGGAGGAGGGTTGGCTCACATCAAAGTTATCTGTCAACCATCATCCCAAAACAAGCTTGATGTAAAATGGCCATTCTTGTTTCAAAACCCCTCCGCTGGGTAATTTGTCTTGGGATCTGATTCCACTACTTCCATGGAATTGGTATAACAAGTGTATCTCATTTATAACATAATGCCAGTATTTTGTAGAAAGAAGACTGCTACATGATCTGCTCGCACCATGCTACCCATCCAACTGATGTTGATGGTGATTGTTGTTTAGCACGATTTTAGACAAAGTAACAAACTCAATCACATCAAGTATTACCATCAATGCGCCAAAAATTCATAACATTTTTTTGTGTTATTCTTCTCTCTGATCTTTCTTCTTAGCTTACTGCTTGTAATTATGAAATTTTGTTTTGATCAAATAGACCTCATGAGAATAAAATAGAAAACTTTTTATTTTCAATCATATATATAGATATTATATCTTCTCTCTTTCATTTTGCTTTCAGATTTGCACAGATGTGGATTAGTTAGACAGCACCAAACCATCAATAACAGCTGTCATTATGGTAAATTTATATATATATTGCTTTGTTATTATTATTCTTGTTTTGTTAAAATTCTTATTTTCTCTTCAAATCCTACTTTTTCCAGGTGTTTTTCTAAATTTTGTTTGGTCTAGTGATGAATATTTGGCTTGCAGATCTAGGGGTCAGATTAAATTTATGGATTAGACGATGTTAAATCCTTGAGAAAGACCCTTTGTACATTTTCTTTATGCATTTCCATGTACAAAGGCAACCAATCAGCATGCTAGAATGAAGTGCTTTTCAAAGATGTGCATCACTCTATGCACTATATGCTCCATAGGAAGTTGAGAAAGATTTTGGAACAAAAGTGCTTATAATGAAACCTTTGCAATGCTCATAGAGTGCTATAAAATGTGTCAGATATTCTGCACCATAGATATGAGTATCTCTAGATAAAAGATAAAGACATCCCCTTCATATTCCCAAAACTAGGAATCTGTGTTGCATTTCATTTGGTTATAGTTATAGAATATTATATTTACCTTTCACCTCATTAATTGGCGCATCATAATATCCTTCTCACCAGGTGTTTTATTTATATCTGGTATTTAAAAGATTTTCTTCTTAGAAGATTACAAGATAAAGAGCCTGTTTTAATAATAGTGTTATGGACTTCAAGCCTCCTTCCCTCTGCCCTTTTCATAAAGTATTTCTATACAAAATTAAATTGTTGGTAAGCTTCTTGTCTCATATATAATGACACCTTTTAGTCCTGTAGCTTATAATACCTGTGAATACTTCTGATTACCTATGAATACTTGAGAACAGCTAGCAACCAGGATGTAAAAGCTTTAGTGGTTGATCCTTTTTTACTTTGGGGATTTTTATAAAGTGTGTTGATCCCCACCTGAAACCTTAGGGATTAAAAGTACTATCTATAACATTCTTTCACTTACAAGATGATTATTATTATTATTTTTTTTTTTGACATCATTTCTCTCTTTTTAATTGAGCTTTCAACATTAATATCATTAGCATCATCATTGATAAGTATTCCCCCCTCCTCCACCCCCTTTTCCATCTCAATAATAAGAAAATATGAGAGAATAAAACTATATGTGTATAAAATGATACAAAGAAGAAATTACTACTACCAATTGCAGGAAACACAAAAGAAAAAAAAATCTTTTCAATTACAAAGATATCTTTTGATAGATGCGATGGAAATGAGGATCTTTGCATTTTTTCCTTCTTGGGAAAATACAAGTTGGATATTTTTTAACCCCTTGAAAATTTATTTTCTCTCATTTTACTTCTACAGCCTTACCACTGGCAGAGTCACAATGTCAAGACCAGTGGGGTCGATGACATGGTCTTGCTGCAAAAGATATCGGAGGAATCGATCATGGAGAATTTGAGAAAACGTTTTCATGACGATTGCATTTATGTATCCTTGTTGAAAAATGTGATTTGAAATGGTGTTATTTGCATTTTACCTTGTTGGTTTTTATGCTAATGCTTTCATTGATAGATATTGTTTTCAATTGTGTTTTTGCATGGATAGCAGCTATAAATTGGCCTCTTTGCAATATATAAAGCGATTTATCATAAGAAATAAAAAATGGTGGTGCTGAAAAGGCTTACATTAACTCAGATGGCTAGCATTGATCAGGCAAGGGTGGAATGGAGGGAATCATCAATGTCATTATTTAAGTTAATTTTTGTTACCTTTGTAACTGTTTTGATTGTTGTTAGAGATCCTTAATGAATTCTAAGACATACATTGGGCCTGTATTGGTTTCAGTCAATCCTTTCAAGATGATTGACATCTATGGAACGAGGGAAATTGAAATATATCAAGGAGCGGTAAGTATATATTTGAGTGATTCAACCCTTTCAATGGCAACTTATCCATTCTACCAAATTTTTATGTAGCAATGTTGCACAGATTAACCATGTACACCGTGTTTCTTTGATGTTCTTTTTATCTCTAACTTATTATACTGAATAGCCAACTTTAGCTTTTACCGAGCCACGCCCTTGCGCTCTTACCATTGGCTTAAAATCCAGTCTCCTTCAATTTTGATTCTCTTGTTTCCACTAAATATTGTGCCCTTCGCTGATTGGATAAAGGAAAAGAAACAACCAATCAGAGTAATTTCCCTTGCCCTGCTGGATGATCAGTCTCTTAAAGACTCTCTGGCCTCCTTAGAAGTTACGTAACATACTTGTTACGCGCCATAGGTAGCTGAATAGATTAGCAAGCTGAGAGAGTCATACAGGAAAACCAAAAATTGCACAATTGGTTTTTTTTAAGTGAAAATGCTTTCATTAGTTTCAGCTCATCAAGACAATTAAAATGATACCAAAATCTACAAAATCGGTAAATAAATAATGGAAATATTTAAATTTCATGAAATCCGAGCCACTACATTTCAAATTCTTTTCTTATCTCAGAAATGTTATTTCTCGTCCGATTTTGGCGGGAGTTAGACTTATCATTATCACCATCAGATGTCCTAAGGACATGTGTAAAATTCAACGCAACTAGTTTGACTAATTTTGTATTTGTAAGTTTCACAATCCTCGAAGGTGTGAAAATGAAGTCTTTCTCAAGTTGGTTCCTGTGTCCAGGGCAAATCCTGTGCATCTCGTTGATTGGATAAAGGAAAATGCAACCAATTAGAAGATAGACCTTTACCCTGCCTTCGCACACTCAGAATTGACGTAGCATGCTACGCTGTAGTTGAATAAATTATAAAGTCATGAGGATGATGCAAATAACTACACAATGACTTTTTATTAGTCAAAATAAGATCTTTGTTTCAGCTCATCAAGACAAGTAAAATGATACCAAAATCTCCAAAATTGACCAACAAATAGAAGAAATAACAAAAAATCAATAATTGTTTGTCAATTTATTAACATTTTTTGACTTAACACAAAAACATTATTTCCTGTCCAATTTTCACGGGAATTTGACGATTATCATATTATCTTTCATAGAAGCTATCTAGACATGCAAAAAAATTCAACGCAATTAGTTTGGCAATAATTTGCATTGAAAGTAGCACTGCGTCAAAGGTGTGACTTTCAGGATAAAGACTAGAAGGTAGCCCACTAAAGAACCAGTGTAACCGCCGTCCAGATGTTACTATCAAAAGCTTAAGTACCGGCAATTCCAGCGTCATGATTGGGTGCTCTTAATCTCATTAGTAATGCTATCCAAAATTTCAGTGCCACAAGCATGTATCTGCAAATTTCAAGTTGGGCAGATTTAGGCGGCTTGCCTTCGAAAGGGTTGAAGTAAAATGATTCCTATCATTTATATTTGTCTACTCTTGTATTTTGGTCTTAAGAATTTAATTAAAACAATTATTATATTTTCAAAGTGATGGCGGCTACCATGATAAATATTCACTTAATACCCTTTATTTAGCATATTTTGCATTTTTGAGTCCTCTGTATCATTGTATATATACATGTGATTAGAATTAATTTCCACAATAAGTTTTCCTAGTCTCATAATCTGGTGATAAAACTTTCAATATATTTTTATTTATCTTTTTACCTTGCTCTCTCAAGTTATTATCTTTAATGCCCACACTTTATATCTTATCACAGTGACAGGAGACCTGATCTGGTTTTGATATCTATTATCACATACTCTAAAAAACGCTTAGTTGCCCCTATTTTGTTTTCCTTTTTTTATTTTCCAAGCATATTCATAATAATAATAATGATAATATAACTACAACAAAATAACTACAACAATAATAATAATAATGCTTGTCTTGATGTCTTTCTTTATTCCTACTTCATCTTTTTCATTGTTCAATGAAAAGGCTCAATATGAAAATCCTCCTCATGTATATGCCTTGACTGATAACATGTACAGGAACATGTTGATTGAAATGGAGAATCAGTGTGTGATTATCAGGTATTGCCTCCACCATTTGATATATTCTCTTTAATCTTTTTCACGTTTATCACAGGTGCATCAATTGCATGAAGATTTTAAAATGTCAAAAAGATGTGTTGATTTGTATTAGTCTAAAAGATAGAAAAGGGAAGGAAAGTAAAACTAAAATTCATTCCAACTACAATAACATTATTTTTAAAGATAACATGTTCTTTTGCAACTCTGTGAGTTCTTTATTTTCCACTTTCTAATATTCTTAATTTGACTTTATGGAAATGACTTTAAAGTTTGGTAAGTTTTTAAATTTTGATATTAATTTGTGAAAATGATGGAATCATTAATTTATTCATCCAAGTGGTGAGAGCGGTGCAGGAAAGACGGTGGCAGCTAAGTACATTATGGGCTATGTGTCGAAGGTTTCTGGAGGTGGTCCTCTTGTACAGGTAAAAACCAAAAGGAATTTAATTGAAAGTTATGGCTATAAATAAGAGCTATCAATTTAAAGACTTCTAGCCAATCTAGATGCTTTACAATGATAGATCAGATCACTTCCCCACTGACAACAACATGAAATATATTTAAATCTCAATGCAGATATTGGAAACTGTATGTATTTTAAAAAATATCCCTCAGTGCAGATCTTCAGAACTGTATTATTAAAAATATCCCTCTGTAGAATCTAATTCGCTTAATTGGAAACGAAAGTTTCTCTTTTTTGTTTTTAATATAATTTTCATTTCTATGTGTTATTTATGTCTATTTTATTTATGGGTCTCTTTTTTATCATTATATTTCAGCGGGTGAAAGACATCATCTTAGAATCTAATCCTCTTCTAGAAGCATTTGGTAATGCCAAGACTGTTCGCAACAACAATTCTAGTCGATTTGTAAGTTTGGTCTCTTACTTTTTTTTCTTTTCTTTCTATTTAGCATTAGAGAGAGGGAGCAGTTTAAACAATCTGCAGTCTCATTTATTTGTTTATTTAATAATTAATGTTATTATTTTTATTAATATTATTATTATTATTATTATTATTATTATTATTATAACTGTTAAACAACAACTATCATCATCTACATCATTCTCGTTGATTTTTTTATCATTAAAATATCATTAATTTTTCAGGGCAAATATGTTGAAATTCAATTCAGTCGAGGTGGAGAACCAGATGGGGGAAAAATTTCAAACTTCCTTCTTGAAAAGGTAAAATATTGTTATTGTTGATGAGGTAACAGTTATTATTGTCATTGTTGCAGTTTTTCCTTTTGATCCAGGGAAGGTATTATAAAGGAAAATCAATCACTTCAAAGGTGATGGCATTAATTTAAAGTAGAATACAAATTGCTCTATAAAACTTAAGATCTGGAAGCTCATATAAGCAACCTAGAGAACATACATAAAAATGCAGCAAGGTTTATAACAAATATCTATTCATATGTACATGGTAGTACAAAATATAACATGAAATGGTTGGGTGGATATCTTTAGAAGAAAAAGGCCATTAATAAGATTAATATATTCTTTAAAGTAACTGATAAGTTGATTGAAATTCATATGAATAATCTTAATAAAAGAAAAACTAGGTATTCAGACCATCTGAATCTCCTAGCTTTTAATTCTGATATAAGATATAAATAAACTTTATTGTTCTTAAAAGGCCCAATTTGTTTTGCTGTACAGGGTTAATAAAAACAAGAACAAAATAGAATACTTTTTAAGAATGTGTATCATAATAAACCCATACACCTATAACAAAGCATACACACACAAATTCAAAATACATTTTACTTAAGGATATGACGAATAAATTGTTATCAAATATTGATCTGCAAGGCCTTAACTCAACCATAAATTCTGGAAATTATTGTCAATGTTATCTTGTTGATATATCGTACATATTGCTTAGATTTTGTGTTTTAGAGTCTATATTTTGTCAAACATTTTGTATAAGGAATGGCATTTTAATAATGAGTTAATTGATCTGACTGCTTCCGAACTGAACAGCTTTGTGCTATATCTGTATACTTCACATATTGCTATAATTGTTCTCTTAATGCTTTTCTCTGTGTGAGTATGTATGCTATTTTTATAATTATTCTTTTAATGTATTTCAGTCAAGAGTTGTCTGTCAGAATGTAGATGAGAGGAATTTCCACATGTTTTATCAAATTTGCTCTGGAGCCACAAGTGAAACCAAAGGTAAAGCAAATTAGAGCTATTGGATAAATCAAACTTTAACTGAAGTAAGTATCTAGTTTATTGGATAACATTTAAAGATTGGTTTATGATGAAATAGAATGATAGCTTATTTGATAAAATCCGTTTGGACTTATTGGATTACATTACGTTTTAGGATATATTTGATTTTTATTATTCATGGCCATTAAAAAAAAATGATTTTTTTTTTCAGAGAGACTCGGTATAGCCGATCCAGATTACTATTTCTACTTGAATCAGAGTGGCACATTCAAAGTTGATGGAGTGAATGACCAAAAAGAATTTCAAGACACATTGGTATGCTTTTATTTCATTTTTACTGCGTGGATATTTAACTAAATTAAAGCAAAGTTAAGACTACCTATTTTCTGTACCCTTTGATTTTTACAATGTGACTGCGTACGACTCGGTTGTTGATTTTTTCCAACGGGTTGATATATCACAGACCCACAAAATATAAATAAAGTGGAAAAATTACATTATAAATAGGTCTCCATTCAAGAATTCATCTCTTGGTTATTTATTTATTTATTTTATATTTTTTGAAACATTTTATTGTAATGCGAGAGACATAACTTGAGATTCCATATGGAATCTATATCTGTATAAACTTTTTTAATGCTTTTATATTTATTTTTTTAAATATTGTTTCTCTTGATTTATTGCAGCAAGCAATGCAAGTCATTGGAATTGATGCTGACACGCAATCAGATATTCTCTCCATTGTGGCTGGTATTTTGCATTTAGGGAACATTTCTTTTGATGAATCTGGCAATTATGCTGTCATTGCCAATGACGATTGTAAGTCCCGACATTATTTTTTTATAACGCTCTCATTGTTTCACTTTATCTCACTGGGATCCATCATGTTACCCTGGGCTAGCACTAAAAATTAAGAGCTGTTAGGACAAGCCTGAGATATCTTGTTGTTCCATATGAAACACTTTATCTTCATCAAGTCTATATTTTAACAAATTTTTTAAATTTATTAATTTTTTAAATTTTAGTGCATTTGATCAATAAGAATTACTTAGAACTTTTGTTTTCCATTTTATCATGGGTTTAGAATATGGAAAAAACAATTTCTGCATTCTTGTTCTTTCTTTTCTTCTGGAAATAAAGATTTTCTAGTTACAGGTGTTGTATATCAAATAAATTTGGTAGACATGTGACTTGCAAAACTCTAGATTTGGACTGAGTATGATTGAGATGATTTTGATCTGTATGGGCCTCAATCTAGATTTATTAATAATGACAAGGAGAGATTGTATTCTTAAATTGAAATATCAATATCATTATTAGCTTTCTATATAAGATAATATGCAAAGCAAGCATGAAAAGCAGAACAGAACATTAAATTGCAATTTTGTATCAGACTGTATCAAAATGCAAAGTTACATCTCTTTACAATGATGAGAAAACACTCAAGAAGAAGTTTTAAAATGCTGTAGAATGACTGGTCCCGAAGTTAACACTTGTTTCATTTTGGCTATTCCTTTGTGAGTTAGGGATCCTTAGATGAAAGTCTATTCAATTGAATTAATCTTTTTACTCTTTCTTTCTCTCCATGTTTCCAGTTCTCCAATTTCCTGCCTATTTATTTGGCATTGACAGTGAAATGTTGAGGGACAAATTGACAGGCAGGGTTATGGACAGCAAATGGGGTGGAAAAGAGGAAAAGATTGAAATGAAACTCAACATGGAACAAGCAGAATTCACAAGGGATGCTCTGGCCAAGGCTCTTTACTCTAGACTCTTTGATTATCTTGTAGAAGTAAGTCATTAATTATACTTGATGCATGGATGAACTAATAATGATGAGGATAATGATTCTAAAAAGGATAATGATAACTCAAGATTGTTTTTTGAGTTTAAAACAAGCTCAAATGTGCCTCTTCATGCTTTAATTTTTTTTACCACATATTTATAGAGGCCAGGCTTTCCATGAGACTCTTGATGAAAGGCTGGGCAGTTCGTGCTTTTTGTGGTTTGCTTTAAAAAAAAAAAACTAGTGGAAAAGCTTGCGATATCGCGGGAAACAACTTTGCTTTGTTGATTCTAATACTGTCACTTTATTTAAACAATACACGCTATCAACGGATGAGGGCAGATTTGTAAATCACATTGACAGTAAAACATGGCATAGATCTCTCCAATGACACAGTACTCCCAGTGACACAGAGTAACAAAATCTATTGCCTAAAGGACTTCTTCTTCTTTCTTTTTTCTACCGCCTTCAACATAATGAAGATTCTGTAGAGTCTAGAATTCTGTAGAATATATTATTTCTTTATAGACTTCTTGACCATAGTAGGAATTGAAATTCGAATTTTGCAAGGGTGGCTTGAGAATCTAGTCTAGTTGTAGAGATAGATCTACAGAGTGAGTGTACGGTGATACAATACATCCAGTGACACACTAATTTATGTGAATGTTTTAGTCTCGACATGGGGGGAAAAAAACTTGTTTTCTCTTGAAATCAGTCATTTTTCAAATCAAGAGTTGTATTTTTGTCTTAGACTTTGTAGATAACTAGCTGTGCGTCAATGAGGGTGCTGTGCCACTGGGCTTACAATACATTGACAATTATTATAGATCTAGAATCTAGATCTACAATACATTGACAAATATTATAGATCTAGAATCTAGATCTAGATCTATGCAATACATTTCTAAGCCTAGGTCGAGATTCATTTACATGTATATCTAGATCTAGACCTAGAATATTCTGCGGTAGGCAGGATGCCTAGTCCTATCGGAGATGGACGATATACTCGGAGGTCCCATGTGCCTTTGTCCATGTAAAAGAACCCACTAGTTGAAAATCGATAAGAGCAGGCCATTCCAGCCGCTGCCCATGCAAAATTCGAAATGTAATCCCTACCATTGCCTATTAGGAAAATACGCCCCTACCTCATTATCATGACGAAAGATAGCATTAGAGGCTAGTATCAGCGGGACGGGTTGTGGTTTAGCGCTTAACGCCCCCCCCCTAGCGCATTGAGAAATATTTGATTAGCTGATATGCACTATACAAATACAATACCATTATCATTATTATCATTATCATTATTATTATTATTATTATTATTATTATCATCATCATCATTATTATTATTATTATTATTATTATTATTAT
>JASKDV010202721.1:0-10782 GCA_032466395.1 Aegires albopunctatus
ATAATAATAATAATAATAATAATAATAATAATAATAATAATAATAATAATAATAATAATAATAATAATAATAAAAATGAGTAATAAATAAAATTGGTTGAGTGCTGTTGATTGTCTTTGTGCCTTCATAATGAAACGTGTAATGATTTAGGTACTATACTGAATGATAAATCAAATTATTTATTCCCTAGCTAATTATGATTTTGAATCTATCATAATTATTCATATCAATCATTCTATTTATCATAATATATTAATATAAGCAAAAGAAATTATCAATAATTTTGTGTATATATTTATGAATCTTACCAAGGCTTGGATCCTTTCACTATCTGTTTCAGGTGTATATTCAACTGCCATTTCTTTAATATCATCACCTATGAGGGCAATAGCCCTGTAACATAGATATAGTTTGAGAAATATGAGGCATCGCTATTGAAAAAACAAATATATAATTGATAGTTTCATCTTACATTTCCTTTTAACAAACTATTGGAAAGCATTCATTTGATTCAAAATTGTACAATTGTAACAGCAAACACAATCACTCAAGAAATCATGCATATTGACACCTCACAACCCCAACCTGAATCAAATATCTCTATGGGGCTTAAATAAATTTTGCATCAAGACATTCCAAGTATCCAGGATTTCAGGAAAGCAAAAACATGAAAGAGGTTCCAGATGTGAAGTGTCAGAACACAACCACACATTTTGTATACTGCATTCAAATACTCATCAATAAGTAATGGGCAACAATTAGAGCATGTCCTATAGCCATTTAGTTTGGAGTTCATATTATACCATTTAAAATCTAAGTAAACCCTCTTTATTCATGCATAGTTTTATTGAATTATTTCAACCTATAACAATTTTATTCATGTTTCTTTGAGTTGCATGTTTTTTGGGTCATCTAGTTATTCAAAATGACAGGAATAAAACAAACTATCATGTGTACATCTAACTTTTCTTTTTTGGCATGAAAATGTAAATGTCAATTAGTAAGGCAAAGAAAAATTGTGGTCAATACAAATCAGAGAGGGAGATACAAACATGTTCAATAAGAGTATAATTTCAAACATAAAAAGTCATTTTGATGAATGCAAGTAATGACAACAATTACATTGCATGGCTTAATGTCATAAAAGAGAATGGTGAAAATGAAGAAAAACTAATGGTAGTAGAGAGAAAATCTTGAAAAATTTAGTGAAATTAAGAAATTACATTAGACATTGCTAATTACAAGAGTAACTAATTAATTAGTTTCAAGGTAGACACCAAAAGGCAGAAAGCCAAAAAAAAAATTAAGTCAAGTACAAAATGAAATTGTTGAATAAACAGTAAAAAAAATGTGAACTTCTAATACTGATCCTTGAATTTCCTTATTGTATGAGTGAGCTCTTTGATATCAACAAAGATATATCTTATTTTCAATGGGTATGTAGAACGCATATATAGAGAGCAAAGAGTCAAAAAGCACATTTAGCCACTGGCAAGGATCAATTAGCTCCTGCAAAAAGCCTGGATACAATCTTTCTCATCTTAACAAGATGTTATGGGTGTCAGCAGATAGAATATAGGTCAAGAAGTGATTTTTGCTTTTAATTTTATTTCATGGCAATGAAAATGGCACAAGCTCAGACCTTATCTCTGAATGGGTTCTCAAAGAATCCACTTACTTACTTATTCTTTGTTTACCTTTTTCTCTTATACTAGATGGTGTCAGTGGCTGTTAACACCAGGAGCTCCACTCACCAACACCTGTCAGCTGGGTGATTTGGTGGGATCAATTCTCACTAGATGCACATTTTCTCAATAAAATCAGAGACCATTAGCAGTATGTCCATAGGTGAGACACTTTGTTCCATTTACCCCACTTGACTCAGGTGTGAATGAACACCAGGCCATTAAGACAGCGTTGTCCATGTCCAAAAATTGTATACACACCTTCCTTACAGACTGCCAGTTTTGTCATATTTGCTCTGTGTTTCTGTTGGTCAGGATAGTCTGAAAGTCATTATAGAGCACAATGAGCAAGGCTATGCTGTTGACATGTGCGCTATATAAGAGCAAGTTTTACTTTTACTTTACTAAATTTCTACTTAAATGAATGGATGCCTGCTTACCTGCAATCTCCAGCATGAGCAACATAAAGTTTTTCTTGCAATATTATTGCGACAACAGCGGCACAACCTCCACTGATTAGAAATGAGTTTCGCTCCCTGGCAATTTGCTCATCCTAAAGCGTATAGTGAGAAGAACGAAGAACATAATAGATTTGAAGAAAACAAACATTAGTTATCTTTCCCTCTCTTTCAGTTTACCAGAAGAGTATGATTCATTTATCACAATTAAAGATTTTGTTATGAGATTTCAATGATAAGTTCAATATCTATAAAATCATAGTACAGTGAACTTCAAATATTAAAAGCATAAATATAAATGAGGCATTGACTGTATCAGATAAAACCATCGATCTCAAATTTTGCTTAATAGCTTTAACTTTAACTCAGTCTAATCTGATATAACAGGACTGATGGGACCAACAGGTTTTCCCTGTTATAAGTGAGTCCTGTTATACCCAGAGCACTTGTGTTTACCATAATATACATTCACTACGTCAAGCAAGTGGGAGCCACACCACATGCTAATCCAGCCCTCCCTTCCCCCTCTTGCCCTAACACCAGTTATAGCAGCGTCGTGTGTGCAGTGTGAGTGTGGATGGGTGCATGAATAGAGTTTATAAATAAAGCTAAGCAGATTGCAACTTCGGTGGAATCACTATTTACAACCAATTTGGCGCTAATTGAGCGCAGTTGTTGCTGTTGAAACTTATAGAGATGTAAATATGAGGATTTGATTTGTCACTGTTGTATCCAAGTTACTCTTACAACCAAGGGCATTATAAGTGAACTCAAATGTATTTAAGAGGGACTATTCACCCATACTCCTCCTAAAAAAAACCAAAAAAACCAACAAAACTACCCTTTGTTATCCACACTGCACACAGGCCTACACACTACATACACTCCATTCACGAAGATGCAATTTGTTTTGTCTCACTAGTCTCAGTGCTGTAGAGTAGGCCTACATCAACGCTGCAATAATTGGTGTTAGGGCAAGAGGGGTAAGGGAGGGCTGGATTAGTATGCGGTGTGGCTCCCAATTGCTGAATGTAGTGAATGCATATGGTGAACACAATAAGTGCTCTGGGTATAACAGGACTCACTTATAACAGGAAAAAACCTGTTGGTCCCATCAGTCCTACTACAAGAAATACAAAGATGAAAACACAAGCGCACACTCAAAAGATAAATAATTTAGTACAGGAGGAAAATTATGGCATGTCAATGAAAAATTCAAACAAACTACAACAAAATATATCATATATTGTGTAGGAAAAGAGATGTTGATCCAACATTTGTGAATAATATTTATCTCATAGATGATTGTTAGTTAATAGTTTCATCAATAAAGCAATGACCACAAAATGTTTAAATTTGTGTAATAATTCTCATAGAAAAAATTGCAAACCAAATATAAGATTTCAAATGAAAATATGATGATTATTATTATATTAGATTAAAAGCTTTTGAAATGAAAGTGTAGAGAAGATTACTGAAAATACCTTGCACAACCCACAAAAACAAAATTCATAATGAATGACATTCTTTGAAAACTTGCAAACAAACACATCAACAATCCACACAAACACACCACTACACAAGATGCGCAGAAGACAGAGAAGTTTGGAGGAGTATGGTCTGCAATTCAAGATAAGGGCATGCCACATGGAATGGATGAATGAATGACAATTATCATACATTCCGTGAAGACTTTGCTCCCTTTTATAATCCTTGTATAAATGATAATAATCACTTTTTTAAATGGAACACATCATAAATTGTAAAACTTTAACACCTTCAATGGAAACAACAGAATAACCAAATAAAAAAATTCTGACAAGCAATAGAGAAAAGCATAAGCACTGCAGCATCTGCATGATTGTTGTAATACATATTATATCATTATCTTAAAGAAAATAAGAAATCTGACTTACAAAACTAACAAATGCCGCCTCTAAGGCACCAACCACGAGATCATCCAGAGTTATATTTGAGAAAGGTGAAATTCCTGTTTTCTTTGAATCAAAGGTCTCTTGAAGAACACAAAAGATGTTTTCTTGAACATCAAATAGCTTTTCCTAAAACGACATAAATTCAAAAAAATTGATTTTCCTTAAAGTCAAATCGAATGCATCAAATTGAATCTTATTCCACATACATGTCCTCTTCTAGGCAGGATCTTTATCTTCTCTTGAAGAAAGGCTTAAGAAGCGGCACGGGGAATCGATAATGAAAATTCTAATCTATTCTATTATTCAAGAGATTCAAGTTATAAATCCTTAATGGCATCAAATGCATGGGAACTTTCACTCTTGATGCTACTTTAATTTGTCTGCCTGACTGCAATAAATCACCTGAAAAATAAGCGTTAGGAGGGGATCAGATTTTCTGCACACAGCATCTACCTGTTGGGAGAATTTGAACAATATCACATTTTCTCTCCATTATTCCCAACTACAGATTCTTGGTAGTATAGTAATTTTACAATTTTCTAGTTTTAATCCATAGAATTCGGATTACTTCATTGTTCTAACTTGTGGTGCAGTGTTTGATAAAGATGCATGTTTAATCATAGGGTGTTATAAGTTTGTACGAAATGCTATAGAAAATTGAAACACTTCAGTACAAAAATATACATTGATGCTATTGTCTGAACAATAAGGTAAATCATTGAAGCAGCCCTTTGAATTTGGACACTTATGGCAATGTCTCAATGGATAATTAATATTATTTTGCTTCATTCTTGAATACTTACCAAACACAAAATCACATCAAGCATACCATAGCAAGAGTTTTTGTCATTGGTAATTAACAGGAAAAAATTATATCACAAATCCTTACAAAAATCTTTTATTGGACAGACAACCCAGTCGTAATAGACAAAGCACATGATGACAGACAACTATTAAATGGCATTAATTTTAATAGTGAAGCTTTTGGTGAGGTTCATTACTTACTTTCACACAAAAAGCTGTTAGAAGAAACAACATGTACACTCATTTATCCAGCGCTAAACAAATAAAAGTCAATTTATCACAGAAACTTTCCAGGTAATATACTTTCCAAATTCCAGATGTCAAAAAATCACTACACTTCTTTCCTATACAAATGTTTTCCATTATTATTATTATTATTGGTTTTTAATTTGTTGGAGGAACAGAGTGGAACACTCACTCACTCACTCAACCATTGCTAAACAATAAAAAATGAAGCAACAATGAATATACAAAGAGTACTGAATATCAACCTATTACATAACAGCTACAGTCACTAGTGCCAGTCAAAATAAAGAAATCAAAACAAACAACAAACTAAATAATACTTACGCAAACCATGGTTCTATAGGCTGTCAGTTTCATTTATGATTGCGATTGCCATCATTCTTGCTCCATTTGCATTTGTTAAATTTCATAACTATTTGATTATTTTATGTGCATCAAAATCTAATAACTGCACTTTAATATCACCTTACAGCGAAGGAAAACAAGCTATGAAGCTAAGCGTGTATCCAGATCCGGAATATATTTTACATAAATCGGATACTCATAGTTTGATACAATAGTAATACTATAGGATAGTACTTTACAGTATTTGTATATATCAAACACGAGTACCCAGGAACCTCTGGGTTTATTGAAGTGGAACACTATGTCATTACAAATACAATGGTGAACCTGAAAAGGAGGGTCAGTTCTTAGACCAACAGAGCCAATTTAAGTGTGACAAGTAGAAAACCAACACCTGTTATGTAATGTAAACCAGACCTTTTCCTACCCATATATATGTCGTCTGTCTCACATTGACTGCTTCTTTCCTTTTAACACTGCAACTTATCCATTAAAAAATTGGCAAACTTAGAACAAAATGAATCTGACCACTGGCCATAAACTTAAGAAGACAATGATCCTTGTTTTACCGAAATGAGTGATTTTAGAAGAGTGTAAATGTGTGATAATGAACATAAATAAATATATTTGTGTCAACACAACTAAATTTATAAGTATTTATAGTCAAGCAAGAAGGAACTCTTTGCTACAGGCACGTAGGTCCTATTAAATTTGCTACTCTCAGTTTGATCCATTAGAAAATATAAAGTGGGTGACGGATTCTGTCAGTTTAAACTTTGAAGGAATAAATGCATGAGCAATGAGAGTTATAATCAGTGTCAGTTTAAAGGCAGTAGACTAACATAATTTAAAGGAAATCATACCACAGAAAATGGAGATCTCCTTCTTCTCAGTTTTCATTTTATCTATTGCTGTGAATGCTTTAATTTTCATTACAATATTACGATGTAAATTCACCTTATGAGAAAACTAGTGTTTTGACTGCCAGGTTGCGGTAATAGGGTCATGACCTTTTAATGGGCTTAGGACAGGGATGTATTTGAATTAGTGACAAATAACTAAAGTAGCATCAATGCACATCCACGATTTTGCATCTAGCAATAAGGCATGATATAACAATCTTTAAATGGACAGAGCTTATAAAGATTATCCAGACAAATACAATGTATTGTAACCTTTGCAGAAACACAACTGATAAAATGTATATGAGCTCTCATTTAACAATAAATAAAACTATGTGACATAAAAATTATTTAATCAAACAAAGCAAGCACCTTCTAGTTTCAACCATACATTGAAATGTTTAAAAAAATGTTACATAGGAACAATTCTAAGGAAAAGTTAAGAATTTACCTGAAGGTGATTTATCAACTGATCGGCAGCCATAAGAGCAGCTCCAGGTCCGGCATGGCCATCAAATATGCCAAAGTAATGAACATCGATGACCTTAGGCTAGAGCAAAATTCAAATGATAAAATGAACATCAATGACCTTAAGACTAGAGGAAATATCAAATGATAAAATGAACATTGATGACCTTAGGCTGGAGGAAAAATCAAATGATAAAATTTCTGTGAGATCAGAAGTACAGTTTTAAATATTTCTCTCTGGATATGGTTTGAATGAATGTCATTATATTCACCAACAGAAGAAAATGAGAAGACAGATATGAAGGGTTGAAAGAGGGGAAGTTAATTGATAAATTACATATATAAATATCTGATATTAAATGTAACTAATTAATCATTGAGGTATTGAAGTACAACTTTTAAATTCTTGCATACAATGCAATCTTGGTGCATGTTTAACAGACCCCCACCCACCCACCTACCCCTTCTTACCAAACAATTAGTACGTTGTAACTGTTTAAGGTATGTCTAATTCAGAAGTGAACATACAAATTAAATAATGTACACAATTAATTGTAGAATTGGGTGTCAATGCTTCAAAAATAGTACATATAAAAGAAAGCATATTCTAGAAGATTAAGAAGAGTATGTTTAGGAAGAATCTAATAAATTTATAGGACTTGGGACCTTTAATAATATATTTTGTAGAGTGTGTGTTGTATCATAGGTAAGTTATACCAAGGTTCTTGACGCTTGACTTATGCCTGTAAATCCCCATAGGAACATAGGGCCTCAGCAACACTCCTCCATCTGACAAGGTTTTGGGCAATCCCTCTCAGTTTTGGCTATGTCCATCCAAAGCCTTTTATTTCCGCTTCTGTACTTCGCCGCCATGATTGTTTTGGTCGGCCTACTTTGCGCCTTCCCTGAGGGTTCCAGGCTAAACTCGTTATGTTGGAATGTGGTTTTCTCAGTGTATGCCCAATCCATCCCCACTTCCTCTTTGTAATTTGGATGTTGATTGGGATTTGACAAGTGCTTTTCCACAATTCATCATTTGACATGGTATCCGGCCATCTGACTTTAAGGATATATCTAAGGCATCTATTTGTAGAGGACTGTAATCTATTCATGTTGCTGTTCGTGGTCTTCCAGATTTCCGAACCCTACAGTAAAACTGACTTCACATTGGTGTTAAATATTCTGATTTTGTTATTTGTTGACTACAATATATTTGTCACCGTGACCTTACTGAATAGAGTACGCTACAATAGACAAATTTAAGGACCTTTTAAGGATCTTAAGTCCAAATGATATATTAAGGACTTTTTAAGACTTTAATTTTGATTTGACAAATTTAAGGACTTTTAAGGGCCTAAGTCTAAATGATATATTAAGGACTTTTCAAGGCTTTAATTTTGATTTGACAAATTTAAGGACTTTTAAGGGCCTTAAGTCTAAATGATATTTAAGGACTTTTCAAGGCTTTAATTTTGATTTGACAAATTTAAAGGACTTTTAAGGACCTGTGTGAACCTTGCAATGCCTCACAAATTTTACCAATAGTAGATTTCTATTTCTAGCTTTTGAAAAAGAAGAATCAAATTTATATTGAGTTACTATTTTTTTTCTTTTTTTATCTAACTCGTTAAATCAGGAACCCAGATCAAACTCAAACTCCAAGGATGAGAAAAACATCTACGACAACCCATCCAATATGTACACCAACAAGTCGTTCCAGGGAGACGGAACCTACATGGTTGCATCTGATGACCCTCGCTACGTTAAAACACACATGTGAACCCAGATGGATGCTGAGAAACTTGTATATACAAAATATTAGTTCCCTTTGATATGAAAGAACTGGTGTTAAAAGTTTTTTTATATATTTTGAGATTATGATACGATTTTTTATATGGATTTATAACATCATGAAATCATTGTTAGAAATGTTCAAATTATGCCGTTATTAAAATCTTGTGTTGATGAATTTGGCCATTTTTCTTTCGAATACATTATCATATTTTTGTAATATAATTATTCTTCAAACTCAAAGCTTAATTCCTGGCGTAACATATTTTTGCTAAATTTTATTACGGGTGAAGAAACTAATTTTGAATAATTCTTTGAAATTGTCATACCAAATACCAAATGTTATTTTTGCTAAATCCAGGAGCAACAGTATTTAATTTATGCCATTGAAATGGTTCTGCCTTCAAAAAGAAATAGAACGTTGTGACCTACTTAAGTTATTCTCATCTTTGTCTCTCATATCCATTTTTTTCTTGTTCAAGTTGAAGTATAGAAATATTATTGTTGAATTATGATCACAATCATAGTAAGTCGTTACACTAACAACAAGTTGATTGATTCTAGTAAAAGTTTTTAAACATTGAAATGAAAGCCATTTATTTTTATTTTTTGAATTGTAGCTCTTTCCATGATGTACCTATACTACCTTACAGTCTGGTCTCTCTCCAATCTGAACACCCCCCCCCCCCCGTTCCCGGCAATTTGTTGGGATTACAGAATTTTCCGGATTAGGAAATACTACTAAGAAATAATACGAAAAAAATCTGTTCCCAGAAAATGGTTGACACTTTACAGAGGGATTCGGATTACAGAAGTCTGGATTAGAGAGACCAGACTGTACTTTAATATGATTACAGAAGTCAGGATTAGAGAGACCAGACTGTACTTTAATATGATTACAGAAGTCAGGATTAGAGAGACCAGACTGTACTTTAATATTCTATTCATCTTGCAACTGTCAACTAATTGACCGACTCAGATAATCATGAATTGCAGAGATACAAATATGCCACGGGAGTCATTTCATATTGACTTTGATTGCTCTTAGACAAATGAGTTTGGAGACTATCAGTTAGATGCGGCTATATTTGATTAAAACAAGAAAATGGCATATGATTAATAGTAAGTCGATCAACAGACCTATTGGTCATTATTTGTTTATAATCAAATTCATATCGACTTTCATTCTTCTTGTACACTATGCAAACAATTTTCAAGACCTTTTTTTATAACACAAGAAACATTCCAAACTTTGTGATTATTTAATTTCCCCTCCATTTTATTTTTTTCATTATTTTTTAAAATTATATATTTATTATTATTTATTATTATTATTCTATTTTTATATTTATTTTATTAATTTTAAAGGGCTGGCCCCATATTTCATTTCCTTTGCTCATGATAACAAAAGTAGAGCATATGTAAAAACTCTTTCTTTCTTTTTTCTATTCTTGTAAGAAATAAATTCCTTTATCAAATTTTAGTTTCATAAAATCATAAGCAACCTTTTTCTCTTATCATTCTTATTAAATACTGTAATATCACATCAAATGCTTTCTGACTATGGAAAGATCTAATCTTATAACTTTTCAAGTAGATTGACTTAGGATAACGTTTAATGATGTTACCTCGTAACTTAGATATTAATGGAATAGGCACAGTAATTTATATGTAATGGAAATGTTATACCTTAAATATTTTGGGGGGTTTTTTAGGTTTGTTTTGGAGATTTTTATTTTTGTAGAAAATGAATCCTGTTGAAAAATGTTTTTCTATAAACCCATTTACTCTGTTAAAGATATTTTCCCTCTCTATTTAATGTCTTTAGAATTATTTTGCTGTAAGATTAAATGCTTATATTTTTTATATAAACGCAACTACTGACTTAGACGTTTCTTGTTTTTTGCATATATTCTGTTTTCACTTATAATTGAAGGGGTCAGAACAACAAGGTTGTGTCACATGACGTCAGTTTTGAGAAAATTGACCAAAAGTGTGAACTTGATGTTTCAGAATCTGTCGCAAACTTAACTCTTTGTACCCGAGAGGCCGTTGTCAGCGGTCGATAGATTGTTCCAAAATGCCGAGCGACCGCTCCCGGCGGTCGGACGGGTTATGGCATTTACATAGCGAATATAACTAACTTGAA
>JASKDV010202732.1:0-10780 GCA_032466395.1 Aegires albopunctatus
AGAGAGAGAGAGAGAGAGAGAGAGAGAGAGAGAGAGAGGCTCAGGCAGAATGACAGTGTCAGACATCTAGAAAGACAGATATACAGAGTCGAAGAGAACGTTGCAACTGACTTAGAATCTTATCGGTAATTATGTATCAAGGACCATACTGATGTGTCAGGTCAAAGGTTGACCAGTTCATTGTAGTTTTATCACCTGCACCATTGTCAGCCTGTGCAGCACGCATTAATAATGAATGACAGATGCCAGTCCGCATTCAAGTGATAAATTCAAAAGCTTCATGTCCAATCTATGACATTGACAATGAATGCAATATAAATTTGAGCTTCACGGACATGATACACGCAATGTGTTATTCCCTTGGTATTACACATCTACCTGATACATTGAACAGGATAATCGATATCGTCTTGTTTATGAAATGACTTGAGACTTTATTACGATAAAGTGCTCCCGAACTCTACATCCACAGTAGATGTAAGGCAATGATGTAAGGCAATTTTATGTAGTACATTGATGAGATGTGTGTGGCATCGCGGTCTAGTGGTAGACATTTGGGCTTGTGATCGAAAGGTCCCAGGTTCAGATCCTGGTTGGGCGTGATGTTAAGTTCTTGGGAAAGACTCTTTACATGCATTTCCTCACCGTACCCAGGTGTAAAATGGATACCTGGGTGTAGGTAAAGGAAGATCTTGTCAGTATGCTAAAGTGAAGCGCTTTTCATCGGGTCGCACGTGTGTATGCCCCCCCCCCCAACCTCCTCCCGCCCGCATTTCTGTATGCTCCACGAGGGGTTGAGAAGCATTCTGGATTGCATTGGCCTGCAAGGGAAACTCTGTAAAGCGCATTGAGCACATTTAATGTGAACGATCTATATAAGATCACTCTTTTAAAGTCGACTAGAACTTATAACAGAACAGCGTGTTTATAATATAGCATTTTCCCGCCAAATGTAGCCAATACGCTTTAGAGGAGTTTCCTGACAGACTATTACGTTCCAAAAGCTGAAGTGCCCGTTTATGTAGCGCATATTGCATTGCCGACAGTAAAACAGAAGACATAGGACAAGACTGACAAATTTCAGACATAGACAACTACATGTATGTAGCCAGATTCACACCTGTGGCGATTAAAGTAGATGGGACAAAGTGATTACCTGGGGATGCACCGCTGATGACTTGTGGTTGTCGAGAAAATTTGCGTTTTGCGGGATGCGATCACACAAAGTCCTCAACCGATCGGTGTCGACTAATGGATCTACTGAAGTTTAAATTGTGTTAACCACTGGCAATAGGCCACTGACACCCCCCGTATCCTTCTGAAAAAATCTTCTCTACCCCTGGAAGGCATACAGAGCGGCGGCCTGATGTAGTACATTGATGAATCCTGACTATACCTAGTGCCAGGTAGACGCCTACTCATGTTACACCTCACTACCGTGAGGAAATATGTGTGAAGCGCCTATCCAAGGATCTTACTTTGTGCCCACCGCGGATTCGAACCTGAGATCTTTCGATCACCAGTCTAAGCACTACTGAACTCTACACCCTATCAAAGATGGTTGTTGAATGAATTATGAAAGCATATCAGCAAATAAGACAGATGCACTTTCAAAATACATTTTAACGAGCCCGTGTCTTTAATCCGGATTGGTTAAATGAAACTGGGTTAAAATGAATTAATTAATAATTGTTTAATCAAATTTAAAACAAATAGACATCTCTTAACGTCTTTCTTAACCCCTCTTGGGTGAAATGAATTTGTTGAAGAAATACAAAGATGAAACACGCTTCACTTTAGTATACTGACAAGATCTTCATCAGAACTCTACCTATAGCTGAGTACGGTGAGGAAATGCATGTAGAGATTCTTTCCCAAGAACTCAACATCGCGTCCAACCGGGATTCGAACCTGGGACCTTTCGATCACCAGCCCAAGTGTCTACCATTAGGCGCTGCCTTTTGAATCCAAAACGAATGATATTTCTCTTTATACTCAATAATATTCTGCGATTTGGATTCAAACGGCAGAGCTGACCACGATGCCACACAAGGTCATTCAAGGTTAGAGGTCATGTTGTTATCTCCAAACTTGGCATAGAGTTTTGAAATGGTCAATGACTTCATGCGTGTGTCAACGATTAGGTGTGAACGAAATAATACAGATTAGTCAATGAATCAGGACAATAGAAAATATACAGAGCGGATGTACCCTCAGTGACACATTACCCCGAGTGACACATTACCCCTGGTGAGGATAGAGCAGATTGATGGACTGATAGAAATCAAGCAGTTTTGATATTTTCCTTTCCGTGTGCAGCTGACTCCCGCGGAAACCCTGAGATTACCAAAGTAGTGGAAATGGGTAAACCTCAACAACAACAACAATAAAAATACGTGATATAGTAACAAGTCTCACGACAATAATACACGAAGTGATGATACAAGAATATCATGTCACAACAACACAGTCTAAACAACAACAACGACAACAACAAGAAGCAAACGCCAAATCAGGCTGTCATACAAGATGACAACTTACGTTATCTATTACGTGTGTCATTTCACGTTTACCTCTGTGTGTGTGTGTGTGTGTGTGTGTGTGTGTCTCCCTCTGTGTGTGTGTGTGTGTGTGTGTGTGTGTTTGTGTTTAAGTGACAAGCTAACCTTAACCCAGTCTAGTCCGAGAATGACACAATGAAGCTTTTATTCATGGCAAATAATATGATTCAAAGATCTATAGATTCTAATCGGAATACATAATTAATATTCATGTTTATTATTATTGTTTACAATATGTTGTAGTGTAGGTATCAACGATAATAGAGATAGCCTGCTTACTCATGGCTTTAAGTTACTCAATAATTTTAGCGTCTTCTGCGGAATCGCAAGACATATCTCGCAATGACTTGTTTTTTCGGTTTTTCACAAAGATTGAAAATATGTGCTACTTCGTGGTAACATATAATGGAAAATACAGAGGAACAGTTAGTAATACTAGTTGAGGTAATTCGAAAAAGGATATTAAAATATTGATGTACAGAACGTGAAATAAAACATTTAATAAATGTTCTTCTTTTTTTCATGAGTCTCAGTTCTACCATTATTTTAACCTGAAATGCAGAATGATTGAATAAGAGAAAGGATTATGTCCAGCGGCGTTAGGTGGTGAGGGGCTTCGTAGGTTCAGCCCCAACTCAAAATTCTAGTGTGCTTTATTGCCTTTATTATTTACCAAGCATGTACTGTATAAGAATGATAGGTAAAACAATCAATTAGCCCCAGTCTCAGCTTTACCCACGTGACGCCACTGATTATGTATTGTGAAGTTATAACATTGATGTAATTATGATACTGCTATTTTTTAAATATTCAATCTTAGAAAGATACAATTATTGTATTTGCATTGCTACAAGATAATCTCTAAGTATTAACACCTGTTAACTCTCCTAAAGACATTTTGACCCAATCAAGTGAACAAAACCTTAAACATAATTATTAATATTCACATTGATCAATATTACAGATAGACCCTTTTGCAATCCCACGAACGACTGATCATCGTATTGACAATAAACATAATAGTCCACGATGACTGACTTCAATTCTTGACCATAAGTTGACCGGCTGTAGCAGATGGTCATTGGGTATTTAAATGTACATCATGTCATTGTATTTTCCAACGCATCTCTATGTCAGTAGAAACAAAGTGTTTGAGGCAATGGGATTTATATAAATAACAGTTGAAAACATGTAGTATATTATGTGATGATCCCAAGAGAGAAAGTCAATATTCTTACAAAGGAAGAAACGAAAAACAATCTAGTGAAAAAAGAAAGAATTGAACTCGCAATCTCTGCGCGGCACCTAATCGCCTTGTCAAAGCAATGAGAGTGTTCCTAACCAATTTGACCACCGATCTCCTTAAAAAAGTTGCAATATCTCTTTTATACAGAGACTAAAGAAAGTAAACATTGGGACACTGACTATCTTTTTATAATCCTTTAGCTGAAAGACCATCATTAGGCCATTGCTCGCTGCCAATAACCGCCAGGAAACTAAATTAAAATTGGTTCAATATTCTGATAAATAATAGTGACACAGTGACTGGACGATTAAGCCGTTGGACTCGCATGCGAAAGGTGGCGGATTCGAATCTCATCAGAGACATTTTGTTTAACTGTTGGGCAAGGTTATTTACACGAATTACCTACGCTCGGTGACAGTAAATACCAAATGATAATTTCCCTTCTGGGATTAATTGTTGAATTATATATACATATTTAAATATTTTCTTTAAGATTTGTCAATTATTAAAATCACAAGGTGCAATGGACAATTTGCCTGATTCGACATTCAATGTATTAGAACTCCAACTCTTGGTTTTGATTTGATGTGTAATTATCCTATCTATATGTTCCATAATGAATTCACAATGACATGTTAATGTCGTGTTCATCAGCTTTGCCAGTAACATCAAACATTTCCTAAACATCTCAATTGAGTCCTGATGTGGAAACGATCCTCTCCATTAACTAATGAATAGGAACAGACTTAATAACTTATAACTATTACAGTGAAATACAAAACATTAACATTTTAATTCAATATATTTCATTTTTTGCCGTCAAAGCGTTCCTTTAAATGTTTAATTATGTTCTCAGTATACCAGGCACGATCCGGCAAGAGTTTTACTTGTGAGTCTAGACTATTATGTCTCTTGGTTACTTCCAATCGCTTGATCAATTCCGGTCACGAATGAATGAGATATTTTCATTTTCATCCTCCACTACGATGATATAAATAGAAACGACAGAATCAATTTAATCTCAGCGATGAATGGGACAATCGCAATAATAAAGCTGATGCAAATCTGTTCTTTCCTCCACCAAGTCACGAAATAAGATCCGACACCGAGTTAATCAGTCGATATTTTTCTGTTTTCCGAACACGACCCATTGAAATGATCTTAACAAGACATTCGCAATTGTCATGACCGTACATAAATGAAGTAAATATAAAATGGTTATTTTTATCTATTCGTTATATTACACTTATGTAACATAATATTATCATGGTGAATCCAATGAGATTGTCTAAGGTACGCTATGTTTCAAATTATTAAAGAGAATTGTTCGCCATTGTTTACCGCATGATGTCTAGGACCATATTCAGGATGTTTTTCTCCTCGTTGAAAGGTTTAAAAATTAATATCACATACGTTAAAATGGCCCAAACGAGCACGAAATGTTTGGTGTGGTTTTTGAGATAATCATGGTGAACATATTAATTCATATTATGAGTTCTGAACTATGACCTAGATAGCTATATTGGCGTCTTATTGGTGATTTTCTGACCGAAAAAGGGAAAAAATATCATGGTCTTTTTATGGTAAAATCATGTACTAGGATATAGACACGTATAAGTCGTACTTAATTAGATTGTATTCGTATGTCCATAAGAAAGAAAGAGAAAAGGGGAAAAATATCGATAATCAATATAAGACATTTGGTGGAACTACAGTTGCGTTTTGGTGATAAGTAGGTCACACTATCTAAACAAAAGTTCTAATAAAATTTTTTAATGGAATAGTTAAAAGTATCAAAGGGAAATTTTAAAATTCTATTAAATATAAATATGTTTAATTGCAGTTCTCTAATTTATAGTTGTCGATTGCTAGTTTGCACCTTGTGCTGAATATTACTTTACTGTTTAGTTCGGGTGAGGATATCTCAGTAGTGGATAATGCTAGTCTACCAATCCAATAATACAACCCTGGTTCAAACCTTTGGAGCATTGAAACTGAAATTTGATTTTTCGGGTTTCTTCTCGCCCTGTCGTTTGTATCCAAAAAACAAACAAACAACAACACAGTTTAAGATCTCTATTTATTTTCTATAAACATACTACCCATCCAACCTTTGATTGCTAGGATAAAATGATTGCCAAGTCCTATCTGAGACGGACTAGTCGAAGATGCCATGTGTAAATGCATTTAAGAAAATCCTTGACTGTTTATAAGTAAAACCTTTGAAATCTCTAATATCACTAAAGTAGTAGAAAAAGGTAAATTCAATGCAACAACAGCTAAAAATTAATTGTTATTTTGTCTATTATTAGACCGCGATGCCAATGAAATCTGGTTTCCGTTTTGGTTATTCTGACAAAATGCTTTTCCAAATGGCTTTATTACGTTATGATATTGTCATAGGGCAAAAAGGAACAACGGCCTATAAAACAAAGATGAACTCTAGAAATACTTCTTGAGCAATGAAGACATTATTTGAATGAAATAGCCTGCGGTGGGAAAATAAACAATATAAGCGCGACAAGTCTACACTCATGCCGAGATAAATATTCTACTACAAACCAATCCCTAGCAAGCCTTGAGGCAGGAGAAAGAAGCGGCTGTTTTCAACAAACGCAATCTATTACGCCCCATGTCATTTCTTATGGAAGACAACGTGTACAAAACCTTTCCCGACGCATCTTATCGTATCTTTCTTCCATTGCGTAAACAACTGTTAAAAAACGGAAATTCCCAAAGCGCATTATCCCATCTTGCTTTAATTTTCTGTTTCCCTTTCGCGTTACCAGAAAACTATTTTCACCTGTAATCCTTCTCGTTCCCATACTGCCTTCCATAAATGCCTGCAAGGGACATCACTCAATGAGGCGACCCGCTTAACTCCCTTCCTCTATCATCCCTGTGGCACATTGTGATAAGTGACCTCACCCCTGTGTTTGATTTTACGGCCGGTTTGAGACGCCATAATTCCGTTTAAATTCAGGAGATCAGGAGATGGGTGAAAGGTTAATTCCTGGACTAGTTCCGTTTCCGGTTTTACAACTGACACCCACCTCTCATTTTAGCCCTCTACGCTCCAATCTATTCAGTTTATAAATCTCCGAGAGCGATATCGTTCGAGTAAATAGAGCACAGAGATACACCAAGCAAGGCTTTGATTCTGAACGTCTGTCCCAGATTCCAAAATGGATGCGAATTGGGTTATTTTCGTCTCTGGTCATGTTTGGACTTCAGAAAACTACGGCGACCCACGAGGGCCATATTTGAGATTTGTTCGTCCTCGCTAAGTTTGTTGGTTTGGCATTTTTCAGAATTAGGACATCGGCAACGAGGCCCCGAATATAGGTCATCTAAATCGTAACATTGACTTTTTAACACTGATTTATCTCCCCCTGATCTTATCGTCTGGGAAATCACGTAATTGGTGATGGCTAGACTGTGGTATTGGGATTCCTATCCGTCCATTGTTCATAAGCTAGTGCTACCAAATAAGTACCGAATTTGCAGTCAAAAGGTCTTTATAATGAGCACAACTAGGTCAGCAAGTTTGAGGTTACAGCGCCTCTTCTGGTTCTGTTCTCACTATGTCGTGATTTTCTAAATTCATTTGTTATGAACAATTCTCAAAGAATATAACGATATAGATCTAATATTGTACCGACTTAGCGAATTGTGAACTATTCATGATTTGGGTTTTTTTTTTACTACGAAATTTTATGTTCGAGAGCCTCTTCAATTATTTAGTGAATTTTGTCAACATTGCGAGAATAGAAACACCATATTTAATATTATTGATTTTGTATTCAAAATTACCATTCATTAACGACGATTTTTATACTCAGGTGTTTTGGCGATTTACTACGACATTGCATGTCTTCTGGCCGACTGCAACACAAAACGCTCTGTACATGACTTACAGCAAATTGGACGCGATTACAATTTTGTGATTTTTACTTACTTATTTTGAATGTGTGTGTGTGGGATTGTGGCATTTCATCTTATTTAAAGCGACTATTCCATGATTTTAATGATGTCATTTGTACACAAATGATTCATCGACTACACCAATTTAAACAAAAGGAAATATTTTGTAAGTTAAAAGTTCAAGAGATTAAATTAATACTATTATATTCTCATTAATGCAAATCATAAACTTAGGTGAACTGGTGCAGAATGGTATGATTCATAACGCTTGATTTCATCATAATGATAATATTATATGCCATGGTATATGACATTAGCCAGTACTTAATTAATGAAGTCATGAACGAATTAATACTAATGAATGAATGCAACTAAGTCTTTGCTTCTTAGAGGGTGGTTATGAGTCCGTGATATTCAAAGTTGTGTAATATTTCAATCTCTATAAGGATGAAAATGGGGTTATAGTCCGTATCTCCGCTCAATGCAGACTCACAGACTTAACACCAATCATCCCATCCCAGGCAAGCCATTTTACACCGGTACCTACCCAACTCCTTAAGGAACATGCATGAGTGCCTTCCCGCTAGCATGTACGAACAGGATCTATATTGGCTACTCTTTTTACACATGAGTACGGTTAGGAAAATACGTGCTGACATTCCTAAATCACAAGGACTAAACCTCGTACCTCCTAGCGAAAGAGGAATCGAAATCACTGCCTTTCGATCGCAAGCCGGCTACACAAACCAGTGGACCACGGCCCATTCTGTATATAATAGGCACCATTATAATGTACATGATTGGACCATGGTAGTCATATATTATTGTAGATGGCGTTGTTACTCATTGGGTTCCAATGTGCATGGAGTCTATTCTGAACACGCCCCTTGTTATTGGGTGTAACGTGTTATGACTAGCATTATCTTTAACAATAACGACAACAAAATAATGAAAAAAGTAACAATAACAACAGCAACACCACAACCACCGCTACCAACAACAACAACAACAACAACAAAACAATAACAACAACAACAGCAACACCACTACCACCACCACCAACAAGAACAAGAACAAGAAAATCACCAATAAACCAAACAATGACAAGAACATCATAATCAACAACAATAGCAACATAAGCACCGCCACCACCACCACCACCAACAATAACAGCGATAACAACGACCTTATCAACTACAACGATGACATCTGCAAACTCCAATAACAACAACAGCAACAACAGCTACTAAAACAATCCACTACATTACGATAACCACCAAGAAAACAACACCAACAATAACGACAACAAAAATTTCGGACAATAACCAAAAACATACCTTTGGCTTGGTAGGCAAGTACATTACCCACTAAGCTACCTCTCTGCCTGTCTTTCTCTAGTTAAGTCAATTTATTACAGCCGTGATAACCATGTTTCTATCCAATGAGTTGCAATATTATTATAACAAATATATAAACAATGAATTAATAAAAATTCCACTTTATCACCCCAGAAGGGAAATTTGTCCTTTGGTGTTTATTACAATTCTTGTTAATAATCTCTAACGAGATTCGAACCCACCACCTTTCGCATGCGAGTTCAATGGCTTAACCGTTCGGCCACCGTGCAACTTAAATGCCTCTAATATGTAAAGCTAATTCAAAGAAACAGAAGAAGTGCTTTCTTGATATGTAAAACTAATTCAAAGAAACAGAAGAAATACTTTATTAATATGTAAAGCTAATTCAAAGAAACAGAAGAAGTGCTTTATTGATATGTAAAGCTAATTCAAAGAAACAGAAGAAATACTTTATTAATATGTAAATCTAATTCAAAGAAACAGAAGAAATGCTATATAAATATGTAAAGCTAGTTCAAAGAAACAGAAGAAATGCTATGCAAATATGTAAAGCTAATTCAAAGAAACAGAAAAAATACTATATTATTATGTAAAGCTAATTTAAAGCAACAGAAGCAATGCTATATTGATATTATATAAAGCTAATTCAAAGAAACAGAAGAAATGTTATATCAATATGAAAAGCTAATTCAAAGAAACAGAAGACATGCTATATCAATATGAAAAACTAATTCAAAGAAACAGAAGACATGCTATATTAATATCATCTAAAGCTGATTCAAAGAAACAGAAGAAATGCTCTATTAGTATTGTGTAAAGCTAATCCAAAGAAACAGAAGAAATGCTATATTATTATGTAAAGCTAATTCAAAGAAACAGAAGAAATGCTATATTGTTATGTAAAGCTAATTCAAAGAAACAGAATAAATGCTATATTATTATGCACAGCTGATTCAAAGAAACAGAAGAAATGCTATATCATTATGTAAAGCTGATTCAAAGAAACAGAAGAAATGCTATATTATTATGTAAAGCTGATTCAAAGAAACAGAAGAAATGCTATACTTTTATGTAAAGCTAATTCAAAGAAACAGAAGAAATGCTATATTACCATGTAAAGCTAATTCAAAGTAACAGAAGAAATGCTATATTATTATGTAAAGCTAATCCAAAGAAACAGAAGAAATGCTATATTAATATTATGTAAAGTTGATTCGAAGAAACAGAAGAAATGCTATATTAATATTATGTAAAGCTGATTCAAAGAAACATAAGAAATGCTCTATTAGTATTGTGTAAAGCTGATTCAAAGAAACATAAGAAATGCTCTATTAGTATTGTGTAAAGTGTGGGCCTGATGTAAGTGGGTTAAACTTTAAATCCTCTTCATACACAATCTCCGAGTCTCTTCGCCTTGTTCCAGGTGTAGGCCAATTCTTTGCTCATTATCTATGTAGACTTGTCAAATACAACATGTCTTTTTTAACTCTGTGAGGTCTGATGTCTCTTTGTCTGTTTGTCTTTCGTTCGTTGACTTTGCCACGTGTGTTTTACATTCTAATTATTTACTTCATTATTTTTCTACACCCTATGCTCTCTGTCCGTCTGAATATGAGTCTCTCTCTCTCTCTCTCTCTCTCTCTCTCTCTCTCTCTCTCTCTCTCTCTCTCTCTCTCTCTCTATCTCTCTCT
>JASKDV010202743.1:0-10779 GCA_032466395.1 Aegires albopunctatus
CCCCCCCCCCCCCCCCCCCCCCCCCCCCCCCCCCCCCCCCCCCCCCCCCCCCCCCCCCCCCCCCCCCCCCCCCTGGTCTTAAGAGAATATGATAAAGGAATTCAAAGCCCGGTATGTGATCTAGCTCAATTGTGTACCTCATTGTGTTGAGTTTCAAATCTATCAACCCACATCTCTACTATTTTCAATCATCTGTCTTTCAACAAGCATGTTTTTATAAACCCTTTTCATCAATAATTGTTTCGATTTCAGATGCTAACAAATGGAACAAGGACGGTAAACCTCTTGTCCAGAATCCATCTAAGTATAGTGCAAGCATAGATACTCGCTACCACAATGGCATTACATCTTACAGACTCAAGATAGCAAACGTAATAGCAGATGACTATGGTGATTACTCCATTTCAGTTTCAAATAAATTTGGCGATACATCCTGTACAGTGAAGTTGCAAGGTAAATTAGATAATACTTTCAATTCTAAATTATAGAGCAGAAAATAAGACTTCCTGAGAGTTCCAGATCGATAGCGCACAAAAATGCCATCATCATCGTCATGATTATCATAATCAACATCGTCATTCTTCTTCTCCTTCTTCTTTATTTGCATAACACCTCTGTTGCATTGTCCTACATTGTGTGTGTGCTGTTAGTTATAACATATTTTAATCTTTGTTCACCCTCATAATTAATTTAAAGTATCATAATTTTGATATTAAAGTTAGGTTAGATTTTGTATTTTTATCATCATAGCCCCATTCTCTCAGTAACATTTGATTTTGTGATTCTTTTTTTGTAGCACTGTTTACATAGTAACGTGAAATATTGTTACACACATTACGGTAGTACAAAATATGATATGACTCTGTTATAGTAAATACCTTAAGAAGGACTAAGGCTGTTTCCTATAAATTAAGTATTGAGATTCCTATGAACAATTTAAATAAATGTAATTGAAAACTAGGTATTCAGACAATAAAACATTTAATCTTCCTGCTTCTAATCATGATGGCCATATGCATTGGGTTTTTTTTCCCAACACCGTAAGATTATGGAATAGGTTACCATTGGATATTAAAAACAGTGAATCTGTCGATATCTTTTTAAACATAGACCACAGAATGTCATATTAAGATTGTCATACAAAGACTATCTTTTTAATAGGACCTATTATGTTACTCATGCAATAAACAAGTTAATCATTAAAAGTATTTTAGGCCTAGTGTCAGTAATACTCAATCTGATCGAATGTCTTTTTTTTTTTTATTATTACAACAACAACAAATTTTAGAAGAAGAAGATTACATTTATAACTACTATGTCATAACTTAGTTTTCAAAGTAATAATAAATTTAATATTATATCTCTTTATCATTGCTCTCTTTTCAAAGTTATGTATCTAATGACTGATGTTCTAAAATTTCAATAATATTCTTTATTGCAATGTAAAATGATAATATAATGCACATGAATTATGGAAAATATCACCTTTTCTCTTTTGTAATGAAAATATTGCATTTTGTCCCCATTTTAACACTAGACCCCAAAGACATCAATGTAATCATACCTGCCACAAAGGTGACTAATACATCAGGTATGTTTACAAACAATCCTATTACCCTATTTGTTAGATGAATGAATAAAAGCATTTATAACTGTAAATCCACTCCATCATGCCATGTGTGCTTTACATTGGCTCCCTGGCAGGCCGTTCATTATAGAAATCTTTCTCAACCTTTAAGGGCATACGAGGTGTGCAAATGAAAGGCACTTTCTCAACTTTCAAGGGAGCATACAACGAGCAGCAGATTATATCAGCTTAGACCTTGCACTTTGAACTTTCGACTAAGCACTACAAGGAGGTCATAAGACCACTTATTTTGTTTTTTGTTTTTTATTTTTTGTGACGTTTATAACTGTTTTCATAACATGAAAATGTGCAAACAAATAAAATTAATGGATTTGTGCAAAATGTCCAGAGCTTGTTAATTAAGAGGAAGATTGCCGTTTTAAACCTGTTCTTTTAATATTGTAAAGCACCTTGAGGCGCCATATAAACATTCATTATTATTATTATTATTGTTGTTATTAAAAATTATAATCCGATTATATGAATGACCATGAACGTTTCAAAACAAAGCTTCAACAATCCTCAATAAAGAAATGAAAGTGAAAGTAAGTTGAGCTTGCTCCTTTGCTGGGGAGTGAATGGATTTCATGGCCAACATGTGACCAGAATAAAGATAGAAGTATTACTGTTTCAAAATTTTGTTCGCAGACAGATTATTTTTTGATGGAGTTGTTTCAAAGCCTTAGTCAAATTAAAATAGTGCTTATTTGCCTCATGTGTTTATTAGAAGCTATTTGATTTGATTTAATTATTATTGTTGTTGTTACTTGAAAGAGCCTCACATGAAAATAGTACATTTTTAAATCAACAAATGTAGATTCAATGCTCATTCACAGTGCATTAATCTGAAACCTGATAGAATTTCAAATGTAATTCCAGTTGTAATTTATTCCTATTTTATATAAAACAATAAAGCCTTAAATCAAAATTCTGTCTGAGGCCATGCACTACAGAATGTTATTTTGTACATGTCTGATAAATTTGGTGCCTCTAGATGCACAAGTTTTTCTTGAAAGAGTCTACATAATTTTGACCTATTTCTGTAATAATGATAGTGATAATAATGATAATAATAATTATTATAATAATAATAATGAGAACATTAATATAGCGCTTATATAAAATAGCTCTAAGCGCTTTGACAAGGAGTAAAATTAAGAATAATATAGAATTTAAAAAGTGGTGTATAGAATTTACATGGGTAAAATTATTGTTAATGTCTGACAAATTTGGTTTCTCTAGATGCACAAGTTTTTCTTGAAAGAGTCTACATAATTTTGACCTATTTCTATAATAATGATAGTGATAATAATTATTATAATAAAAATTATAATAATAATAATGAGAACATTAATATAGCGCTTATACAAAATAGCTCTAAGAGCTTTGACAAGGAGTGAAATTAAGAATAATATAGAATTAAAAAACGTAGTGTATAGAATTTACATGGGTTAAATTATTGCATCTAAATAATATAAGAAATGAGCACGTATTAAAAATGAACTATATAATTATTATTGTCGATATTGATTTTTTTATTTATCATCCCTCCACAGAGTGTTGTGCCAATAAGGGCGTCACAGAACTTTGTCGTGGGCTGTGTGATTACAATATTAATATGAGTTCAATTATTGCAGATTCAAATTACATCACATGTCTGGTTTTCTTTGAACAATACATAGAATGTGGAGCAGGTATTTTGATATAGACTTTAAACGACTACATGTTTCTGTTCTATTATGCTGTGTTACATGTTGCTAGATGCCATCTAGGAGAATAGAATTGTAGCAAATACAATTTGACCACTCCGAAAAGGACTAACGATGTGATTGATTTTTATCTTTGATGAAAAATTATGCTTCAGTCACTTCCTTCTCATCATTTATGACAACAAGTGCAAGGAAAAGTAAGCGCAATGTCACAAACACTGATATTTGTTTTCATTGCAAATGAGGTTGTTATTTTTCTCTAGGGAAATGTGCATTTGTATAAGGCTACGCGTGAGATTATGATTTTGTTCCGTGAACAGTTGGCAGCTATGCAAGGTGTGTTAATCCTTTGTGGATAACTCAGTAAGTAAGGCACTCATCTGCCAAGCTAAAGGTCCCTGGTTCAAACTTGTGCAGGCTTGAATTTGAAATTCAATTTTTTTGTTGTTGAGTTTCCTACTGCTCCCTATCCTTATATTGCTAGGAAAGAATGAGTTCCAAGTCCTATCAGAGATGGACTATACTCTAGGAGGTCCCATGTGTATACATTCATGTAAAAGAACCCTCGGCTATTTTTTATGCAGTCTTAGAAGGAAATGGTTAAATTCAGTACAATTCTTTATGCTCGTAAATCTCTCTTACTTCCATACATCATTCCATCCTTTATAGACAGTTGATAGGTATACAAATTTGCTCCATATCTTTCTTGCTCATGATCATTTTCTGTATATCCTCCACAGATGGTCGAGATCATTCTATCTGTTGTAAGAATGCTGGAATCAATCCATACTGCTTACCTTTTTGTGCTGGACAATCACCAGGGGGTGTCATCGAGGATCAGGACGAGATGCTGCAATGCGTTGCGGAGGCCACACAGATTTTTACTTGTGCACAGAAAGGACACAGTAAGACATACATTTATTTCATATCATTAGAAAAGAATGTTTGGATTTAATTGATTAACCCAAGAAAAGCTCGCTATGTCATAGCTGTAGGTAGCCTGGCTTTGGCGAGAGCTTGGCCTCAACTCACAAAAATAAAATATAGATCACACAGTGTTGAACCAAAACATGGTGAAATAACGTCTCTTTAACAATGTATAACAAATCTGGGGGAAGAGCTCTGAGGTAAATGAAAATTGAAATCTCATTGGCTGGAATCTAAACATACTATCCAATCAAAACTGCTTCCTTGAATTAGGAAAATAACTGCAAATTTTCAATTTAAGAAGCCATGGTCTCTTTCTCTGTTGTTATCTGTAAAGCACATTGAGCACATTTAGTGGGAACACGCTATATATAAATGCTCTTTCTTTCTTGGCCTGCCACGCGCCTAATGGCCGCCATTATCAAACGTATGACTGATGAATGCCGCCTGTGCGTAGTCAGATCGTACCGGAAATTACCTTTTTTAAAGGCCCGAAATTCTCTTGGGTTAGGGTGGAACTGATACTGCATTAAGCCTATAAACAAAAGGTTAAAGGAACTAGGAAGAAAAATAAAACAGAAAATTGTTTCTTCAAATGATTATATGATTTAGGAAAGTTAAAGATGAACTTTATTAACTCTCTTACGGCCTTGACTTTTACATATTTTCCCTAACAATTAAAGTGATGTCATAAATATACTGTCAAAGGCCTCTCTATTTATTACATAACCCTTGACCCAATCTTGAATACTGCAAAACTAGCAAAAATGTGTTTAATTAATATAGGCTTTTTTGAAAAGATGGTGTTTTAGTTTACATTTAAACAGATTTAGACTTTGCCTCTCTTACTTCTCTGGGTAAGTCATTCCAAACAACAGGGCCAACATAAAAATAGTTTGCTATAGTGATATGACGGTCCCAATTCTTAACTAGTTCAAGCAATTTTCAATCTAGGATCGTAGAACTGTTTCTCCAAGCCAGAACCGTCAACAGTTCAGTCTTTGAGAACGGTTCAGTCTTTGAGCAGTTCAGTCTTTGAGAGCAGTTCAGTCTTTTCAAATGGTCCTAGATCTATACTATGAGCTAGGGAAAGATTTATTGATATAGTAACATGCATCACTCTCCGTTTTTGGTTTATCGTCATAATTGTGTATAAGTAATAGAATGAGCAAGTGTGTGTTTCTGTGTGTATGAGTGTGACGTCTAAGTTCGCAATACTTTCCCTACATCAAAAGAAATGCTGACCAGGGAAATTCTTTATGACTATGGTGACATTGACACTTGAGGTTACAGCTGGAGAAGGAAATTGGCCACCATGATTGTCTCCCCCCCGTCCTCTCACCACCCACCCAACACACCCTCAACCTCACTTTAAAATCACTTTTCCCCCACACTTTATAAAACCACCTTGATAAACCAGACTGTTGTCAAAGACTAAACAGTTGAATGGACCAAACCGTATAATGAGAACTGGATAACCTCACTTTAAAATCACCTTTCCCCACACTTTCTCTATAAAACTACCTTGATAAACCAGACCGTTGTCAAAGACCAAACCGTTCGATGGACCAAACCGTACATTGAGAACTGGATCAGAGCCGGTTTCTGAAGGACCTTTAATTGCCGTTCTCAAAGGAGGCTGGGACTGCCTGCTACTAGTTTGCCATGCCTTTTGTAATATGGGGAGATCTTATCAAATCACATGATATATTTATATATATATGCACCCTCAAAATGTTAGCTGCAAATATATAATGATATATGATACAGTACCCGCCTCTTTACATCACGGGTTCCGTTCTAATGTTTACCCATGATGCTAACCAAAGTGTAACATTATCCAATTCAATAAGATAACACCATATTAGACTAACAGCAGGCAATGCTTAGCACACTTAAGACGACTTGTACAAAAAGAAAGTCACACACTAGAAGCCATGCTTTGAACAACCTGTTTTTATTGACCTGGGTTGCATATGATTTGTGGAAAATGGTTGGCCTCACGTACATGTGTGATTTTGTTGTTCCCACTTTCAGTGCAGGGTTGTCTGGCTTTCAGGTGTTATCTATCCTTTTCTAGACCCTTTGCTATGGTTATTACCCAGCATTCTACAATATTGTAGGCAAAGTCTGGATGGTATGGCATCATACCAATGGAAATTGACACCAATACACATTGGTGGCATGAAAGCTTCTTTCACATCAGCAAATTTGCCTTCAATTGAGATTATTTCTTCTTATCACACCGATGGCCCATGACGTAAAACAAAGGCCCTCCCCCCCCCGTCACGCTTTCCAGTGACTTACACCTTCTCATACACAATTATTCATTGATTATAAGCACTTACTTAGAGCATGATGGTTCATGATGTTTTATTTGGAGGGAGTTTTATCAGGACCGTGATATCAGCTAGCATCAAGAGTGATGATGACAGGTAACAAGTAACTTAGGGCATGGACTTTATATGGTTAAGTATCATATCTTTTTATAAAGAAAATGAACTTCGGTAGTATTAAGGGATATTCATTTGAATTTGATAATGCATATCGCTGTTGTTATGGGAGAATGGAGGAGAGAGCAGTATTATGAATAGGGGAGACAACTTGGGGGAAAATGCCGGTAGGATTCTTTCTACTTTGCCATTAAATCTAATAAGGAGAGATTGTCTCAATTTATTTTCAATTGTATTCTCCTAAACTCACATATTATGCCCACAACTCCAACAAACAAATGAAAGAACAATGAAGTAAAATCTTCTCTATCCCCAATACAATGGCATTATCAAATCATTTTTCATTTTCATTGTTTAATTACGGTCTGACCAGTGTAAATGATGCAATATTTCAGTTAGTACTTTCTCGACACTTTCATTTACAAAGGCTGTTGAAATTAGTTTGGTTAAAAAAAAATGAGATTGATGTGAGCATAAAATCCATTTCACATTTTGGAATATATTGTGATCCTGTAGAATATGTGGACATTCATGAATTGACTTTGCAAATTTCAGCTCAAAGTATTCAGTGATTTAGATTTCTATTCTACAAAGTTGCTTTGTTTTACATCATTTATGATTCTGTTGTTTTTGCTTCAATAATATTCCAACAGTGGCTTTCCTCTAATTGCCATGGATCATTTGTTTTCCTCAGAGCTTATACCATTTCCTCCTCGTGAGGTTTCTGCAAGTTGGTGGACTGACGGTAATGTCATGGTGAGATGGACAGCCCCTCGCTATGGTGAACATCAGATAGATCACTACATGATACATTACAACATTGATGGGGGAACTGAAAAAACTCATATTGTGGTATTTAAGACTTTTTCAAAAATTGAGTTGAAGAAATTATTGTTGGAAATTGAACAGATCTCAAAATAGAAATGAGGATTTATATTTAATTTGTTTATAAAATGGATTCTAGATCTAGATAAAAAAAATCAGGAATCAACTCACCCAAAATACTATAATTGTCTTGGCTTTTTGTAGCTTTGCTTCTCATGTAAATATGATATATATAGGATTTATTTATTTTGAATTTTTAAAATTTATTTTTTTGTTGGTTTTTTATTATAATTTTATTTTTGTTTGAGAAAAAATGCAGAAATGTCAGTACTTAATAAATAAGATAAATTATGAATTTGAATTATTATTGTTTCATCAAAACAAAAAAGTGGTAAAAGATAAATCATTATCTTTACTTTTACCTTTTTGTTGTGTACAAAAGAAATGAAGACTAGATTAGTTTTACATATTTATTTATATACAATGTTTTCTGTCTTGACCTTGCCTCATGTTTGCTCATATGAATGCTTTGTAATATATGTTTTTTGGGGGGGTTTTTTTTTCATTCTTATTCACAGAATGAGGACAAAAAGGAATATGAAATTATGGATGCTAGCAAGGAAAAGAAGTTGTTTGTCTATGTGACAGCTCGTAATAAATGGGGGTATAGTGCACATTCCAATGAGGTTATCGTTGAAGGTAAAGCAAATGAGTTGTAGGCCAGTGTAGAAAATAATTGAGAATCAAAACATGATTATTGATAAAGATTCTTATTTCTATATTTTACTTTTTAAGATGAGGATTTCTAAATGTCCCAAGGCTCATTTCTTATCATATCCTATTTGAAATAGTCTACATTAGATGTCTAAGGAAACTATGTTACTAAACGACCATAGCTTTATTTCTCACGTGAATACAAAACTATTCAGGATGTATTCTACTTTTAGTATTAATCTTTGTCGTGGTTTTACTTCATTCATTTTATTTTATTTTTTAGCGTTGCACCATGCTTGAGTAGGTAGTGTAAAAGAATGTGACTTTGATTGCTTGCCATGCAGACCATATTTTATCTCTATGTTTGCATTATTATCTTTATCCATTTACAGAAATAGCTATTCCTGCACCTTCCTCTGTAAGACTTACTTTGGATGGATGTTGCAAGGCTGTGCTTTCCTGGGACAATAGCCCATCAACTTCCACATTATTTCATTCCTTTACTGTGTATTATAAAAAAGCCAATGCTGCCCGTGACACTGTTGTAAGAGGACAATTAGCTTTTATTGATGTATTGAAAATGATAACACCAATGATAATAATAATAATATAAATAATAATAATACAGTGTGAGCCAGTAATTGGGACACTGCTTAATTGGGGTGATTGGCAGGGGGCATAATTTTTTACTATATAATTCTTATTGGATAATCGGGACAGGTCCGCTTAATTGGAACAAAAATATCACACCCATCGTAACATCTGTTTTCTAAGACAGATCGCACCTTTGGCTGTGTTATCGTTAGACTCTGGTAGGGAAAGCAAAGATTTTAATGATTACCTGTCAATGTTGCTCACTTTGGGGCTCGTGTAGACACCTTGCATCAATAGGTGTGAATGAAGCTCGCTGACCAATTTTCCGTGTCACAGGGTATGCCTCCATCGTGAGCAAGGGCAGAGATAGGTCAGTATTGCAGCCTTCTTATTGGCCTGATTACGATCGAATGACGACAGCCATATTATGTGTATTGTCATTAGGTACGTCTCCATTCAGAGCAAGGGACTTACCTTGCACAGGTAAGGCTTTCAGCCTCCTTAATGGTCTGATAATAAATGAATGGCGTCTGAATGGTGTTATGAGTGGACAGAGTGTAAGAATGGCCGAACATGTCATACATGGGACGAAACATAAAAAAATATAAACAATAAATGTTTACAATCAAATCTACCATCGTTAACAGCTAATCCTCACTTTTTTATATTAATATACGGTAAACAAATGACCAGCACGTAATCGGGAAGCCACTTAATCAGGATGATTCACGTGAACCGCAAGCGTCCCAATTAAGCGGCTTGCACTGTAATAATAATAATAATGGTGATGATAATTATCATCATCATCATAATCATAATAACAAAAATATAACCATGGAAACAATAATATCAACGTTAATCATCTCTTTCTCTTCTTTATCAATTATTTTTCCCTTTCTCCAGGTTAAGGACATTCAAGAATCCCCATATGAGATAACCGGATTAGATAAAAATACAGAGTATCTAGCTCACGTGGTAACCCAGTCAACTCGTCGTTATGAAAGTGAAAAGACTAAAATACTGAAATTCAAAACAACTGGTAAAATTTTTATTAGTTTGTATTACTGATAAGGTTCTGCAACCAAAACATTGAATTGTCCTGAATTGTGTTCTGGTCAAGTCATTTCTACATTTTCCTCTTCTCCCTTTTTTTCTTATTTCTTTCTATTCTAACTCAACTGTGGCTTTACTTTTACTGTCTATATTGATGTTGATATCTCCTTCCCCAATGTTTTATGTTCTATAGTAGCAGGGCTTCTCAAAAACTTTCTCATGAGAAGTGTAAGACTTTTTCATTTTGTAATGTGCCTGCAATTGGCAAGCATCATAATAATAAATAACTCTAGTCAATGATGATGGGGGGTGGGTGAGATTTACGTTAATTTGAAGAGTACTATCCAATATTAAGAACTTGCTTTTTCCTCTACAGACTTTGTGCCACCACCATCAACTGTTCAAGTTAGTCAGGTTAATGGCATGAACGTAACCCTGAGATGGGACAATTCACCTGCCTCCTCCCCGTCATTCCAGAGTTACAATCTATACTACAGAGTGGGCAATGGTAATTACAAAAAGGTGAGGAATGAAGATTTGAAAAAAGAGACCCCTCATAGTTTAAATCATTTTTACTGGAAAAAGAAAGCTAAATATTAAGTGAATTTTTACAAACTTAAATATTCATTCATTATTGGTGATAATCAATTCTTGCAAAGGAGTTTTAATGAAATAAAGATTTAGATAGTTTTTTTGTTTGTCTCTCTGACTGTAATAAGTACGAACTCACTGATTTTCAATAACAATTATATTTTCATTGACCACTTCTTACCCCTCTTTGTATCTGCCTGTCTTTATTTGCTGTCTGTCTGTCTGTCTCTCTCTCCCTCTCCCTCTCCCTCTCTCTCTCTCTCTCTCTCTCTCTCTCTCTCTCTCT
>JASKDV010202765.1:0-10778 GCA_032466395.1 Aegires albopunctatus
CTTGGGCCATACACTTATGGTCTTGGGCCATGTACTTATGGTCTTAGGCCATACACTTATGGTCTTGGGCCATGTACTTATGGTCTTGGGCCATATACTTATGGTCTGGGGCCATATACTTATGGTCTTGGGCCATATACTTATGGTCTTGGGCCATACACTTATGGTCTTGGGCCATGTACTTATGGTCTTAGGCCATACACTTATGGTCTTGGGCCATGTACATATGGTCTTGGGCCATGTACATATGGTCTTGGGCCATACACTTATGGTCTTGGGCCATATACTTATGGTCTTGGGCCATGTACTTATGGTCTTGGGCCATACACTTATGGTCTTGGGCCATATACTTATGGTCTTGGGCCATACACTTATGGTCTTGGGCCATATATTTTATATTTGGTTCTGACATTTCTATCTTCCATTGCAGAGAAAAGTGTTTTGCATGATGTTCATTTGTTATGTCAAGGACTTGTTTTGTTTTTTCTTTGGTCTTTTGAAAATAAAAATGTTTTTTTAATTCCTTATTTGTAACATATCTCGTCCTGTTGCATCAGGAGCAGCTGCCCAATACTTACTTTTTCTCTTGTTTTTCAATTTGAGATGGTGACGTCATTTTCTTTATTGATGGCCTCAAGGAATTGATTTGCAGAGTGAATTGACGTGAACAGTCTTTCTTTAAGTAATGTCACGTTGAACATCTTTAGTGGGTGAATGGATTCCTTTACACGCGTCGTCCTGTCCTTATCTTTCCCTTTCCTTTGCTTCATCCTCAGTGAGAGTGACACACCACGTGGTGTTCTTAGAAACCCCTTTTGTCATAAAAAATCTGGTTTTTCATAGCTAATGTCAGTGCAAATGTAGCTGGAAATATTCAGGGTTGCCATGAGAGACCTCGGTTGGCCCTCTTGGTGTTCATAGCTCTCAGTCGGCCCTCTTGGTGTTATAGCTCTCAGTTGGCCCTCTTTTAGGCCGCATAGCCGTCAATCAGCACTCCTATGGCCTGAGAATTTTTGATCAATTTCTTTTCTCCTTGCCTTTCAAATTACAAAAATCCTTCGCTCTTTGGGCCTTTATTATTACTCTAAAGTCATCTCATATGATTACAGTAGGGAAGAGAAAGAATTAAGTGGCTTTATAATGTATTTTTGATTTATCACACAACAGGCCTCAGCTGGGCCCCATGTTCAATAATCACTTTGGACTAGGCAATGTTGTGGCAACTGTGAATGTGATATTGTTACCATGATTATTGTGAAATACTGTAATAGATAATTGTACTTACTTAAAGCAAATGGGAAGCACGTTGAGAATGAAAATAATATTCAAGCCCATTGAGTTTGTCAATTTATAAGAAAAAGAAGAGAAGAAGATGGATAAAATTATAGGCTGGAATGGCTGTTAAAGATATTTGTAAGTTATATTAATACATACAATAAAGAAACTTGTATTTAGAGATCTATCTCAAATTGTTTCATTCTTATAATCTAGTAATTCTTAGTGTATATTTTAAAAAATCTTCTCATAGATATGATGACTGCATTAGTGATTTAACGACTTACATGATGGATGCATTTTCTCAGTGTATTAATTCATTAAGTGGTCTAACTTAGAGTAATACCCCTACCAACTTCTTCTACTTCAGATATACTGATGTTGTCTCTCCTGATTTAAGCAGGAAAAGACAAGATCGAAGGGGAAGGAAGTGTGCCTGGGTAACCACACCTCCTGAAAGCATATTAGCCAGGCGTAACATAACATGATATCAGTCCGTCTGTCAAGACGAAAAGAACCAAAAACAAATTCCACCATCTTCCTTTAGAGCAGCAGCCTTCGTGTTTTTAACCGGATGTGATCACCAAAAGAACATCCTTCACATTTCTATTACAAGCATAATGTTACTGTACATAGATGATGCCTGTAATCACAAATCTATTTATATCAACTCTGATGGTATCAATTTTATTGGGGGGTTTTTTTCTTTACTTACAAATAGCTTGATAATATGTGAGGGATGTACATGTATTTATTTTATATCTAAAAATGAGGTATTAGCATATAATAGTAATGCAGTCTCTTTGGAAATGCCTTTAAACCAACATTGTGATTTGGTGTGAAATACAGTTAACATCACAGGTTGCTGTATTAAATACATGTATTGAATTATTAAACATCAAACAATGTATGAACAAAATGAATTCTGTTAATTTAAAAAGTGTGCCACATTTTTTCCCACTTCTCTAACTCTAATGTGTTTTCTAGTTCTTTGGGATTCTTTGGGTTTTTTGTGCGAAAATTTAGGTTGAGGTTTAATTGTTATTCCTAGAAAGTGACGAAGTTTTAAATCAACGGATGAAGAAAACGAGATGCATTCTTAAGTTCTTTCCTATAACTAAACTATCATCTTACTTTTTCCAGGGGGGGTGCTGAGATGACCTTATAGGTGAATAGAGCCCTTAACAACCTCCAATAACTATTTTATAAAAAAACACAAAAAGCCTTAAATCAAGAATCCAGCTGGGCCATGCTCTAAAGAATTAGAATGTTATCTTATGCATGTATACAATGTACCACATTTGATGTCTCTAAGTGCTGTAGATCTTTGAAGTGTCTAAAGTAATTTTGGCCTTATTTTTTTACTAATATTATTAAATTATTTGTATGATTATGAAGCTCTTAAACTGAGGTAATGGATAAGTAGAGTGACCTTTTTTTTATGTGGAAAGGCCCTGAGACAGCTTTTACTTTTTTTAGGTAACGGAGATCCAGCAAGGGGCAAGTGCAGTAAATTATTTCAAATAGGACTCTCAATTGGGTTTCATAGTGACTCTCAATTGGGTTTCATACTATTATAGTGACTCTCAATTGGGTTTCATAGTTTTTAATAGGACTCTCAATTGAGTTTCATAGTTTCAAATAGGAATCTCAATTGGGTTTCATAGTGACTCTCAATTGGGTTTCATAGTGACTCTCAATTGGGTTTCATAGTGACTCTCAATTGGGTTTCATAGTTTTTAACCTAATTTAACTAGTTACATGTGATCTTATGAAAAAACAATGATAAAGGAAGTAAATTATCCTGCTGGGACATGAATTCAAAATTATATTTTATGCATGTATTCCAAGTTTGGTAACTCTAGCAGATAAACTCTAACCAATAAATATTTTTGTATTTTAATACAAATTTGAGACGAAAATACAAAAACACAAATTAGGTGATAAAAAAAACAAATTCATCAACATATTCAAGTTTTTGCCTCAAGACAGCGTATAACAGGGCTTGTTGGTGGCGGCCTTGAACTTTGACATTGAGTATTTAGTAAAGCGTGAGCAGTATTAGTATGCCAGTATTGTTTTAGAATATTTTATTAACATTTCAACTTGGAATTTATTTCATTCGGGGTAATCTACTCTTTTTAAATTGGATTTATATATTTTAACTGGACAATGCATGTGTGTAGAGTCAATATTTGAGATTTGGTGTTATAAAATTATTATGTATGACGATGTGTGACCATCGGATCAGTCGATAGAATGCAAATTAGGTACTCTGTGGATACAACTTCTGCAAATCTTCTTAGGTTGGCAGCTCTGATGTAGGAGCTGAAGTTCTTCATCAAAGTATCAACAAATATTTAATGACTTCTTTTCATCATCTATAATTATTAATTTTTATTGTCATTATTATTAATTAATTATAAAATTTTGGAGACTAATTTGCTTGTATGGTATATAAGATTTAAGATGGATAGATCTCTAGAACTGAACTTGCTCACGGTCACAGGAGAAATAATTTTACCAAATGTTTGCTTTGATAGGGGCAGAAGTGTACGCCCTTTTCTTAAAGATGTGATGTGGTCATTGAAAATGTTTTCAGCATGAAATAAGCCTTAGTTAGTTTCATCTCAAAGCAAAGTTTGTGTGACATGTTTTTAGAAATTTCCATTGCATATCGTGGTCTGCATGTTATGAATATTCATTTCTTTTCCTCATGCCCATGTGAGTACGGTACAATTCATGGTTCCTTGTTCTACTAGTACTAGCCATAGAAGCAATAGAACTATGGTGGTATTTGTCGGACATCTTTGGGTAATCTATGAAGTCTTTGTGTATTGTCTATGTATATTTATGCACAGGGGTGAGGGAAGGATTTCCGTTAAATTATTCTCTTCCGATGTGAGCACTACATACGACTACTGGCCTAGTTGCCATTTATGAATCCATATTATTATTATTATCATTCATTTGTTACACATTAAATTGATTTCAAACCGCATCAATCTATGGAGTCAAATATTCTTTGAGTATCGATATGTTCGTTTCGTGCAAGCATTTTGCGTTTTATTTCTTATCTTTTGTGAGATAGTTATTTTCTTACCATTACCCTAACAATGCACATCATTTGGTTCTTGACATTTGCAACATTGTTTACTGTGAATTTGATGTAGGTGTGGAACAGTGGTATTCGTCAGCCCTTCTTTTCTCTTTATTCTATAACATCATTTTATGACAAATTAATCCAAGATATTTTATTTATTTTTTTATTATTATTTTATTTATTTTTTATTTTTTTTATTTATTTGTTGTATTTTGGGTTGTTGTTGTTGTATTATTTATTTTTTTCTTTTTATTTTGGTTGGCTGCTTTTATCGTCGGTTTTAGAGAGTTTATTCATTTTTATCTTTCTGTTTGGAAAAAATGCTGTATTAAAACCAACTTTCAGAGAGGTAGTTTAAAGTTTCAAATTATCAATCCATGGCTACAAGTAAGTAAATCTATCATAATGTCTTCAAAATTAGTTTCCATTTGAAATCGTTTGTCTTATATACCCTCAGAAGATTATCCAAAGTTACATTGGCATCTCAGACCCTTCAAGACCTAAAGCCAGCACCTATTCCATTCCACAGTCTCTCCACTAGGAAGATTAAAGGATCAAGATGGAGATGGGCTGAACCGACCATCCTTTGACGTCATGCAAGGTAAACAGTTTACTTTAGGATTTTAATGCTCACGTTTGGGAGTCTCTTGTTTCTTCATGCCACTGATATTCGGAATAACAGGTTTAGAATCTAATGCACCAATGTTATACGTAATATCAATAGCCATGCTGAATGCATTAGTACGCCTGACTTGCTGTAAATATTCTCAAAATTTTCCCAGTGTACCAGGACAGAATATACCCCTGAATAGAATATACCCGGGTATATTCTTTCCTTGAACACAATGTACCCCCAAGCACCACCAAATACATCAGAAGCTAGGGGGAGGGGGGGGGAGATTATTTCGTCGGTGTCGTGCAACACTCCTCTATTACGCTATAAATGTGCGTCTTACAGCAGTGTTGCAGCGACGTTGCATTCTATTAGTAATGGAAATATCTTAGGGTATATATACCCTAAGATATTTCCATTACTAATAGAATGCAACGTCGCTGCAACACTGCTGTAAGACGCACATTTATAGCGTAATAGAGGAGTGTTGCACGACACCGACGAAATAATCTCCCCCCCCCTCCCCCTAGCTTCTGATGTATTTGGTGGTGCTTGGGGGTACATTGTGTTCAAGGAAAGAATATACCCGGGTATATTCTATTCAGGGGTATATTCTGTCCTGGTACACTGGGAAAATTTTGAGAATATTTACAGCAAGTCAGGCGTACTAATGCATTCAGCATGGCTATTGATATTACGTATAACATTGGTGCATTAGATTCTAAACCTGTTATTCCGAATATCAGTGGCATGAAGAAACAAGAGACTCCCAAACGTGAGCATTAAAATCCTAAAGTAAACTGTTTACCTTGCATGACGTCAAAGGATGGTCGGTTCAGCCCATCTCCATCTTGATCCTTTAATCTTCCTAGTGGAGAGACTGTGGAATGGAATAGGTGCTGGCTTTAGGTCTTGAAGGGTCTGAGATGCCAATGTAACTTTGGATAATCTTCTGAGGGTATATAAGACAAACGATTTCAAATGGAAACTAATTTTGAAGACATTATGATAGATTTACTTACTTGTAGCCATGGATTGATAATTTGAAACTTTAAACTACCTCTCTGAAAGTTGGTTTTAATACAGCATTTTTTCCAAACAGAAAGATAAAAATGAATAAACTCTCTAAAACCGACGATAAAAGCAGCCAACCAAAATAAAAAGAAAAAAATAAATAATACAACAACAACAACCCAAAATACAACAAATAAATAAAAAAAATAAAAAATAAATAAAATAATAATAAAAAAATAAATAAAATATCTTGGATTAATTTGTCATAAAATGATGTTATAGAATAAAGAGAAAAGAAGGGCTGACGAATACCACTGTTCCACACCTACATCAAATTCACAGTAAACAATGTTGCAAATGTCAAGAACCAAATGATGTGCATTGTTAGGGTAATGGTAAGAAAATAACTATCTCACAAAAGATAAGAAATAAAACGCAAAATGCTTGCACGAAACGAACATATCGATACTCAAAGAATATTTGACTCCATAGATTGATGCGGTTTGAAATCAATTTAATGTGTAACAAATGAATGATAATAATAATAATATGGATTCATAAATGGCAACTAGGCCAGTAGTCGTATGTAGTGCTCACATCGGAAGAGAATAATTTAACGGAAATCCTTCCCTCACCCCTGTGCATAAATATACATAGACAATACACAAAGACTTCATAGATTACCCAAAGATGTCCGACAAATACCACCATAGTTCTATTGCTTCTATGGCTAGTACTAGTAGAACAAGGAACCATGAATTGTACCGTACTCACATGGGCATGAGGAAAAGAAATGAATATTCATAACATGCAGACCACGATATGCAATGGAAATTTCTAAAAACATGTCACACAAACTTTGCTTTGAGATGAAACTAACTAAGGCTTATTTCATGCTGAAAACATTTTCAATGACCACATCACATCTTTAAGAAAAGGGCGTACACTTCTGCCCCTATCAAAGCAAACATTTGGTAAAATTATTTCTCCTGTGACCGTGAGCAAGTTCAGTTCTAGAGATCTATCCATCTTAAATCTTATATACCATACAAGCAAATTAGTCTCCAAAATTTTATAATTAATTAATAATAATGACAATAAAAATTAATAATTATAGATGATGAAAAGAAGTCATTAAATATTTGTTGATACTTTGATGAAGAACTTCAGCTCCTACATCAGAGCTGCCAACCTAAGAAGATTTGCAGAAGTTGTATCCACAGAGTACCTAATTTGCATTCTATCGACTGATCCGATGGTCACACATCGTCATACATAATAATTTTATAACACCAAATCTCAAATATTGACTCTACACACATGCATTGTCCAGTTAAAATATATAAATCCAATTTAAAAAGAGTAGATTACCCCGAATGAAATAAATTCCAAGTTGAAATGTTAATAAAATATTCTAAAACAATACTGGCATACTAATACTGCTCACGCTTTACTAAATACTCAATGTCAAAGTTCAAGGCCGCCACCAACAAGCCCTGTTATACGCTGTCTTGAGGCAAAAACTTGAATATGTTGATGAATTTGTTTTTTTTATCACCTAATTTGTGTTTTTGTATTTTCGTCTCAAATTTGTATTAAAATACAAAAATATTTATTGGTTAGAGTTTATCTGCTAGAGTTACCAAACTTGGAATACATGCATAAAATATAATTTTGAATTCATGTCCCAGCAGGATAATTTACTTCCTTTATCATTGTTTTTTCATAAGATCACATGTAACTAGTTAAATTAGGTTAAAAACTATGAAACCCAATTGAGAGTCACTATGAAACCCAATTGAGAGTCACTATGAAACCCAATTGAGAGTCACTATGAAACCCAATTGAGATTCCTATTTGAAACTATGAAACTCAATTGAGAGTCCTATTAAAAACTATGAAACCCAATTGAGAGTCACTATAATAGTATGAAACCCAATTGAGAGTCACTATGAAACCCAATTGAGAGTCCTATTTGAAATAATTTACTGCACTTGCCCCTTGCTGGATCTCCGTTACCTAAAAAAAGTAAAAGCTGTCTCAGGGCCTTTCCACATAAAAAAAAGGTCACTCTACTTATCCATTACCTCAGTTTAAGAGCTTCATAATCATACAAATAATTTAATAATATTAGTAAAAAAATAAGGCCAAAATTACTTTAGACACTTCAAAGATCTACAGCACTTAGAGACATCAAATGTGGTACATTGTATACATGCATAAGATAACATTCTAATTCTTTAGAGCATGGCCCAGCTGGATTCTTGATTTAAGGCTTTTTGTGTTTTTTTATAAAATAGTTATTGGAGGTTGTTAAGGGCTCTATTCACCTATAAGGTCATCTCAGCACCCCCCCTGGAAAAAGTAAGATGATAGTTTAGTTATAGGAAAGAACTTAAGAATGCATCTCGTTTTCTTCATCCGTTGATTTAAAACTTCGTCACTTTCTAGGAATAACAATTAAACCTCAACCTAAATTTTCGCACAAAAAACCCAAAGAATCCCAAAGAACTAGAAAACACATTAGAGTTAGAGAAGTGGGAAAAAATGTGGCACACTTTTTAAATTAACAGAATTCATTTTGTTCATACATTGTTTGATGTTTAATAATTCAATACATGTATTTAATACAGCAACCTGTGATGTTAACTGTATTTCACACCAAATCACAATGTTGGTTTAAAGGCATTTCCAAAGAGACTGCATTACTATTATATGCTAATACCTCATTTTTAGATATAAAATAAATACATGTACATCCCTCACATATTATCAAGCTATTTGTAAGTAAAGAAAAAAACCCCCCAATAAAATTGATACCATCAGAGTTGATATAAATAGATTTGTGATTACAGGCATCATCTATGTACAGTAACATTATGCTTGTAATAGAAATGTGAAGGATGTTCTTTTGGTGATCACATCCGGTTAAAAACACGAAGGCTGCTGCTCTAAAGGAAGATGGTGGAATTTGTTTTTGGTTCTTTTCGTCTTGACAGACGGACTGATATCATGTTATGTTACGCCTGGCTAATATGCTTTCAGGAGGTGTGGTTACCCAGGCACACTTCCTTCCCCTTCGATCTTGTCTTTTCCTGCTTAAATCAGGAGAGACAACATCAGTATATCTGAAGTAGAAGAAGTTGGTAGGGGTATTACTCTAAGTTAGACCACTTAATGAATTAATACACTGAGAAAATGCATCCATCATGTAAGTCGTTAAATCACTAATGCAGTCATCATATCTATGAGAAGATTTTTTAAAATATACACTAAGAATTACTAGATTATAAGAATGAAACAATTTGAGATAGATCTCTAAATACAAGTTTCTTTATTGTATGTATTAATATAACTTACAAATATCTTTAACAGCCATTCCAGCCTATAATTTTATCCATCTTCTTCTCTTCTTTTTCTTATAAATTGACAAACTCAATGGGCTTGAATATTATTTTCATTCTCAACGTGCTTCCCATTTGCTTTAAGTAAGTACAATTATCTATTACAGTATTTCACAATAATCATGGTAACAATATCACATTCACAGTTGCCACAACATTGCCTAGTCCAAAGTGATTATTGAACATGGGGCCCAGCTGAGGCCTGTTGTGTGATAAATCAAAAATACATTATAAAGCCACTTAATTCTTTCTCTTCCCTACTGTAATCATATGAGATGACTTTAGAGTAATAATAAAGGCCCAAAGAGCGAAGGATTTTTGTAATTTGAAAGGCAAGGAGAAAAGAAATTGATCAAAAATTCTCAGGCCATAGGAGTGCTGATTGACGGCTATGCGGCCTAAAAGAGGGCCAACTGAGAGCTATAACACCAAGAGGGCCGACTGAGAGCTATGAACACCAAGAGGGCCAACCGAGGTCTCTCATGGCAACCCTGAATATTTCCAGCTACATTTGCACTGACATTAGCTATGAAAAACCAGATTTTTTATGACAAAAGGGGTTTCTAAGAACACCACGTGGTGTGTCACTCTCACTGAGGATGAAGCAAAGGAAAGGGAAAGATAAGGACAGGACGACGCGTGTAAAGGAATCCATTCACCCACTAAAGATGTTCAACGTGACATTACTTAAAGAAAGACTGTTCACGTCAATTCACTCTGCAAATCAATTCCTTGAGGCCATCAATAAAGAAAATGACGTCACCATCTCAAATTGAAAAACAAGAGAAAAAGTAAGTATTGGGCAGCTGCTCCTGATGCAACAGGACGAGATATGTTACAAATAAGGAATTAAAAAAACATTTTTATTTTCAAAAGACCAAAGAAAAAACAAAACAAGTCCTTGACATAACAAATGAACATCATGCAAAACACTTTTCTCTGCAATGGAAGATAGAAATGTCAGAACCAAATATAAAATATATGGCCCAAGACCATAAGTGTATGGCCCAAGACCATAAGTATATGGCCCAAGACCATAAGTGTATGGCCCAAGACCATAAGTACATGGCCCAAGACCATAAGTATATGGCCCAAGACCATAAGTGTATGGCCCAAGACCATATGTACATGGCCCAAGACCATATGTACATGGCCCAAGACCATAAGTGTATGGCCTAAGACCATAAGTACATGGCCCAAGACCATAAGTGTATGGCCCAAGACCATAAGTATATGGCCCAAGACCATAAGTATATGGCCCCAGACCATAAGTATATGGCCCAAGACCATAAGTACATGGCCCAAGACCATAAGTGTATGGCCTAAGACCATAAGTACATGGCCCAAGACCATAAGTGTATGGCCCAAG